>JAJIBD010024285.1:0-91886 GCA_021461705.1 Cryptotis parvus | reverse complement strand
CTCTTCTAGTTGCTTTGTTAGTGATGTTTCACCTTTGAAGATGCCTTTAGCTTCAATGTCGTGGAGGTTTTTCCTATATTTTCTTCAATGTACTTTATGGATTCAAGTCTGATATTGAGATCTTTAATCCATTTTGATCTGATTTTTGTGCATGGTGTTAGACACAGGTCCAAATTCATTTTTTTACATGTTGCTGCCCAGTTTTCCCAACACCACTTGTTGAAGAGGCTTTCCTTACTCCATTTTAGACTCTTTGCACCTTTATCAAAGATTAAATGATCATGTGTTTGAGGTTGGGTGTCAGGATACTCAATTCTATTCCATAGGTCCACAGGTCTGTTTTTATTCCAATACCATGCTGTTTTAATTACTACTGCCTTGTAGTACAGTTTGAAGTTGGGAAAGGTGATGCCTCCCATCTTCTTTTTTCCCGAGGATTGCTTTAGCTATCCTTGGGGGTTTATTGTTCCATACAAATTTCAGGAGCATTTGGTCAATTTCTTTGAAGAATGTCATGGGTATCCTTATAGGGACTGCATTGAATCTGTACAGAGCTCTAGGGAGTATTACCATTTTGACAATGTTGATTCTCCCCATCCATGAGCAGGGAATATGTTTCCATTTCCTTGTGTCCTCTTTTATCTCTTGGAGCAGTGTCTTGTAGTTTTTCTTTGTACAGGTCCTTTACACACTTGGGTAGGTTGATTCCTAGGTATTTGATTTTCTGTGGCACAATTGTGAATGGAATTGTTTCCTTAATATCCCTTTCTTCTCTTTTCGTTATTTGTATATGGGAAAGCCACCGACTTTTTGGTGTTGATTTTGTATCCTGCCACTCTACTATATGCGTCTATTGTTTCTAGGAGTTTTTTTGGTAGAGAGTTTAGGGTTCTCTAGGTATAATATCATGTCATCTGCAAATAATGATAGCTTGACTTCTTCCTTGCCTATCTGGATGCCCTTGATGTCCTTTTCTTCTCTGATTGCTATGGCAAGTACTTCCAGTACTATATTGAATAAAAGAGGTGAGAGTGGGCAACCTTGTCTTGTCCCTGATCTCAGGGGAAGGCTTTCAACTTTTCCCCATTGAGAATGATGCTCGCTGTGGGCTTTTGGTAGATGGCTGTAACTATCTTGAGGAAAGTCCCTTCAATTCCCCATTTTCTGGAGGGTTTTAATCATGAACGGGTGCTGGATCTTGTCAAATGCTTTCTCTGCATCTATTGATAGGATCATATGGTTTTTTATTTTTCTCTTATTGATATGATGTATTATGTTGATTGACTTGCGAATGTTGAACCATCCTTGCATTCCCGGGATGAATCCTACTTGGTCATGATGTATAATCTTCTTGATGAGTCTTTGGATTCTGTTTGCTAGTATTTTGTTGAAGATCTTAGCATCCGTGTTCATCAGGGATATTGGTCTGTAGTTTTTCTTTCTTTGTGTTGTCTCTCCCTGCTTTGGGTATCAGGGTGATATGTGCCTCGTAGAAGCTGTTTGGGAGTGTTTCTGTTTCTTCTATTTCCTGGAAGAGCTTGAAAAGGACTGGCAGTAGGTCCTCCTTAAAGGTTTGGTAGAGTTCACTAGTGAATCCGTCTGGACCTGGGCTTTTGTGTTTGGGCAGACTTTTTAATTACTGTTTCTATTTCCTCAATGGTGATAGGCTTATTCAGGTATTGGAGGTCTTCTTGTTTCAGCCGTGGGGAGGTTATAGGACTTCAGGAATTTATCCATTTCTTCTAGATTCTCATGTTTCACGGCATACAGGCTCTCAAAGTAATCTCTGATGATCTTTTGGATTTCTGTGGTTTCTGTTGTGATGTCACCCTTTTTTATTTCTGATTCTGTTTATTTGGGTTCTCTCTTTCCCTGTCCTTACAAGTCTTGCCAATGGTTTGTCAATCTTGTTTATTTTTTCAAAAAACCAGCTCTTGGTTTCATTAATCTTTTTGGATTTTTTTTTTTGGTTTCCAACTCATTGATTTCCTCTCTAAGTTTTATTATTTCCTTTTTTTCTGCCTGGGTTGGGGCTCCTTTTGTTGGTCTTTTTCTAATGTCTTCAGCTGTGTAGTCAGGTTATTTATGTGGGCCCTTTCTTGTTTCCTGATGAATGCTTGCAGAGCTATAAACTTCCCTCTTAACACGGCTTTTGCCGTGTCCCACAAGTTCTTATAGTTGGTGTCTTCATTTTCATTTGTTTCCAGAAATCTTTGGATTTCCTGTTTGATTTCTTCTATGACCCATTTGTTGTTCAGGAGTGAGCTGTTCAGTTTCCAGGTGTTTGGTTTGACTCCCTGTTTCTGTGTACGGGTTAACTTCCATTTTTCAGTGCATCATGGTCTGAAAAGATAGCTGACACAATTTCTATCTTTTTTAATTTTTATTGAGGTATGCTTTGTGGCTCAGCATGTGGTCTATCTTGGAGAATGTTCCATGTGCACTAGAGAAAAATGTGTATTCAGCTTTTTTTGGCATGAAAAGCCCTGTATATATCCACTAGCTCTCTTTCTTCCATTTCTTCCTTCAGGGCCAATATTTCCTTGGTGAGTTTCAGTCTTGTTGATCTATCCATCATTGATAGAGCAGTGTTGAAGTCTCCAACTATTATTGTGCTACTGTTAATGTCTTCTTTGAGGTCTCTTAGCAGTTGTTTTATGTATTTTGCTGGCCCCTCGTTGGGTGCATATATGTTTAGTAGTGTAATTTCTTCCTGGTGTACATACCCCTTAAGTAATAAGAAATGGCCTTCTTTGTCCCTTCTAACCTTTTTCAGCCTGAAGTCTATATTATCTGATACTAATATGGCCACACCAGCCTTTTTTGGAGGAGTTGTTTGCATGGAGAATGGTCTTCCAACCTTTGACTTTGAGTCTGTGTTTGTTCTGATTATTCAGATGCGTTTCTTGTAGACAGCGGAATGTTGGGTTCAATTTTTTAATCCATTTTGTTACTCTGTGTCTCTTAATTGGTGCATTTAGACCATTGACATTGAGAGAGATTATTGTCATCGGATTTTTGTGTCATCTTTCTGTTTGTGCTTGTTGTGCTTATGGGTTTGGTCGTATTACAGTAGACCCTTCAGTCCTTCTTTTTAAGCTTGGTTTTGAGTCCATGAAGTTCCTTAGTTGTTGCTTATCCATGAAGTTGTGTATCTTTCCTTCATATCTGTATGTGAGTCTGGCCGGGTAAAGAATTCTTGGTGAGGCCTGCAGTTCATTGAGCCTTTTTCACAATATCCTACCATTGTTTTCGGGCTCGGAGTGTTTCATCGGAGAAGTCTGCTGTAAATCTTAGAGACGTTCCTTTGTATGTGATTTCCTTCTTTGATCTTGCTGCTTTCAGTATTCTATCTCTATCTATAGTTTTTGTCATTTTTATTAAGATGTGTCTTGGAGTATTCTTGTTGGGGTTTCTTTTTAGCTGGTATCCTACGGGCCTCCTGGATCTTGAGGCAAGCGTTCTTTAGATCCGGGAACTTCTCAGCAATTATGGCTTTGACAGTTTCTTCTTAATCAGGGTTTTCTTCTTGGCCTTCTGGGACCCCAATGATCCATATGTTGTTTCTTCTGGCTTCATCCCGATTATCTCTTTTTTTAATTTTTTTATTATACCACCGTGAAACATACAATTACAAAGGTGTTCATAATTGGTTCTTGGTAATACAGTATTCCAGCACCCATCCCTCCACCAGTGCCCCATTTCCACCACCAATGTACCCCTCCCCTCCCGTCCCCCAGGCCGCCTTAATAGCAGGTACCCCAGTTTCCTCTCTTTCTCTCTCTATCTCTCTCTCTGTCTCTGCATCTCTCTCCCTCTTATTTTACACATTGTGGCTAGCCCTGCAGATATTTAGAGTTTATCACTTAAGTCTCTTTGTGTATATTCAGTGGTGAGTTTTAATCTGCCATTACCATTTCCCATATTTATTAAAACACTGGTATCTATTTATATCCTATTAATGAATGCAGTCATTCTATATCTGTCCTTTTCCTTCTGACTAATTTCACTCAGCATGATAGACTCCATGTCCATCCATTTGCAGGTAAATTTCATAATTTCATCCTTTCTGACAGCCGCATAGTATTCCATAGTGTAGATGAACCACAGTTTCTTTAGCCAGTCCTCTGTTCTCGGGCATTTAGGTTGTTTCCAGATTCTAGCTATAGTGAATAGCGCAGAGATGAATAAAGAAGTACAGATAGTGTTTCTGCTATGTGTTTTTCGGTCTCTAGGGTATATTCCCAGGAGTGCTATTGCTGGATCAAATGGGAGCTCAATATCTAGCTTTCGGAGGAATGCCCATATTGTTTTCCAAAAGGGCTGGACCAGTCGGCACTCCCACCAGCAGTGGATGAGAGTCCCTTTTTCCCCACATCCACGCCAGCACCGGTTGTTCTTGCTGTTTTGGATGTGTGCCAGTCTCTGTGGGGTGAGATGGTACCTCATTGTTGTTTTGATTTGCATCTCCCTGATGATTAAAGATGAAGAGCACTTTTTCATATGCCTTTTGGCCATTCGAATTTCTTCTTTTTTGGAAGCTTCTGTTCATTTCTTCTCCCCCATTTTTTGATGGGGTTGGCTGTTTTCTTCTTGTGGAGTGCTACCAGTGCCTGATATATCCTGGATATTAACCCCTTGTCAGATGGGTATTGGGTGAATATCCTTTCCCACTCTGTGGATTGTCTTTGTATCTTGGTCACCGTTTCTTTTGAGGTGCAGAAGCTTTTCAATTTTATATAATCCCATTTGTTTATCATTGCTTCCATTTGCTTGGTCAGTGGTGTGTCGTCTTTAAAGATACTTTTCGTTTCGATGTCGTAGAGCGTTTCTCCTATGTTTTCTTCGATGTACCTTATAGATTCATGTCTGATATCGAGATCTAGAATCCATTTTGATCTGACTTTTGTGCATGGCGTTAGAAGGAGGTCTAAGTTCATTTTTTACACGTAGCTGCCCAGTTTTCCCAGCACCATTTGTTGAAGAGGCTTTCTTTGCTCCACTTAATATTTTTTGCTCCTTTATCGAAGATTAAGTGGTTGTATATTTGTGAGTGCGTTTCAGGATACTCAGTTCTATTCCATAGGTCTACGGGTCTGTCTCTATACCAATACCACACTGTCTTAATTACAACTGCTCTGTAGTAGAGCTTGAGGTTGGGGAAAGTGATACCTCCCATCTTCTTTTTCCCAAGGATTGCTTTAGCTATTCGTGGGGTTTTATTATTCCATACAAATTTCAGGAGTGTTTGTTCAATTTCTTTGAAGAACATCATGGGTATCTTTATAGGGACCGCATTGAATCTGTATAAAGCTCTAGGGAGTATTACCATTTTGATAATGTTAATCCTTCCAATCCATGAGCAGGGAATGTGTCTCCATTTCCTCAGGTCTTCTTTTATTTCCTGAAGTAACGTTTTGTAGTTTTCTTTGTAGAGATCCTTTACATTCTTTGTCAAACTGATTCCTAGGTATTTGATTTTCTGTGGTGCAATTGTGAATGGGATAGTTTCTTTAATGTCCCTTTCTTCTCTTTCTCTGTTTGCATATAGGAAGGCCATTGACTTTTGGGTATTGATTTTGTACCCTGCTACTCTACTATAAGAATGTATTATTTCTAGGAGCCTCTTGGTAGAGAGTTTTGGGTTTTTCAGGTATAATATCATGTCATCTGCAAATAGTGATAACTTGGCTTCTTCCCTTCCTATCTGGATGCCCTTAATGTCTTTTTCTTCCCTGATTGCTATGGCAAGTACTTCCAGTACTATATTGAATAGAAGTGGTGAGAGCGGGCAGCCTTGTCTTGTCCCTGATCTTAAGGGGAAGGCTTTCAGTTTTTCCCCCATTGAGAATGATGCTCGCTGTGGGCTTGTAGTAGATGGCCTGGATTATCTTGAGGAAGGTTCCTTCAATCCCCATTTTACGGAGAGCTTTCATCATGAGCGGGTGTTGAATCTTGTCAAATGCCTTCTCTGCATCTATTGATATGATCATATGGTTTTTATTTTTCTTTTTTGTTGATATGATGTATTATGTTGATTGACTTGCGGATGTTGAACCATCCTTGCATTCCCGGGATGAATCCCACTTGGTCATGGTGTACAATCTTTTTGATGACTCTTTGGATTCTATTTGCTAGTATTTTGTTGAAGATCTTAGCATCTGTATTCATCAGGGAGATTGGTCTGTAGTTTTCCTTTTTTTGTGACATCTTTGTCTGCTTTGGGTATCAGGGTGATATGTGCCTCGTAAAAGCTATTTGGTAGTATTTCTGTTTCTTCAATTTGCCGGAAGAGCTTAAAAAGAATTGAGAGTAGGTCCTCTTTAAAGGTTTTGTAGAATTCACTGGTGAATCCATCTGGACCTGGGCTTTTGTGTTTGGGGAGACTTTTGATTACCGATTCTATTTCCTCGATGGAGATAGGTTTGTTGAGGTATTCCAAATCTTCTTGTTGCAGACTTGGGAAGCTATAGGAATTCAGGAATTTGTCCATTTCTTCTAGGTTCTCTTGTTTCGTGGCGTACAGGCTCTCATAGTAATCTCTGATGATCTTTTGAATTTCTGTGTTTTCAGTTGTGATGTCCCCGTTTTCATTTCTGATTCTATTTATTTGGGTTCTCTCTTTTCCTTTTCTTACAAGTCTTGCAAGTGGTTTGTCAATCTTGTTTATTTTTTCAAAGAACCAGCTTTTGGTTTCGTTGATCTTCTGGATTGTTTTTTGACATTCCATCTCATTGATTTCTGCTCTAAGTTTTATTATTTCTTTCTTTCTGCTTGGGTTGGGCTCCTTTTTGTTGATCACTCTCTAAGATCTTAAGTTGTGAAGTCAGACTGTTTATGATGGCCTTTTCTTCTTTTCTGATGAATGCCTGAAGAGCTATGAACTTGCCTCTTAACACTGCTTTTGCTGTATCCCACAAGTTCTGGTAATTCGTGTCTTCAGTCTCATTTGTTTCAAGGAATCTTTGGATTTCCTCTTTGATTTCTTTTATGACTTGCTGGTTGTTCAGCAGTGAGGCTGTTTAGTTTCCAGGTACTTGGTATTGGTCTCCGTTTTTGTGTACAATTAACTTCTATTTTCAGTGCATCATGGTCTGAAAAAAATAGTTGGCACAATTTCTATCTTCTTGATTTTATGGAGGTATGATTTATGGCTCAGCATGTGATCTATTTTTGGAGTATGTTCCATGTGCACTGGAGAAGAAAGTGTATTCAGCTTTTTTGGGGATGAAATGTCCTGTATATGTCTACCAGCCCTCTTTCTTCCATCTCTTCTTTTAGGGCCAGTATTTCCTTGGTAAGTTTCAATCTTGTTGATCTATCCAGGGTTGATAGAGCAGTGTTGAAGTCTCCAACTACAATTGTGTTGCTGTCAATGTCTTCTTTGAAGTCTATTAGTAGTTGTTTTAGGTATTTTGCTGGCCCCTCGTTGGGTGCATATATGTTTAATAGCGTGATTTCTTCCTGATATATGCATCCCTTGACTATTAACAAGTGACCTTCACTGTCCCTTCTGACCTTCTTCAGCCTGAAGTCTATGTTGTCAGATACCAGTATGGCTACCCCAGCCTTTTTGGATGGGTTGTTTGAGTGAAGGATTGTTTTCCAGCCTTTTATTTTGAGCCTGTCTTTGCTCCGATTGTTCAGGTGTGTTTCTTGAAGGCAGCAGAATGTCGGATTCAATTTTGTGATCCATTTTGCCACTCTGTGTCTCTTAACTGGTGCATTTAGACCGTTGACATTGAGAGATATTATTGTCATGGGATTTTGTGCCATCTTTCTGTATAGGTTGGTTGTTCTTTTGGGTTATGTCTCGTCTTATAGTAGATCATTCAGTCCTTCTTTTTAAGGTTGGTTTTGATTTTACAAAGTTCCTAAGCTGTTGTTTATCCAAGAAGTTGTATATCTGTCCTTCAAATCTGAGTGAGAGTTTAGCTGGATAAAGAATTCTTGCTGAGGCGTTCATTTCATTAAGTTTTTTTTACTATATCCCACCACTGTCTTCGGGCTTGGAGGGTGTCTTCTGAGAAGTCTGCTGAAAGTCGAATGGATGCTCCTTTGTATACAATTTCCTTCTTTGATCTTGCTGCCTGAAGAATTCTGTCTCTGTCTATGGCATCCATTACTTTGACTAGGATGTGTCTTGGGGTCTTTCTATTGGGGTCTCTTCTTGCTGGTGCGCGTCGGGCTTCTTGGATCTGGATGCCTTCATCCTTTAACTTCGGGAACTTTTCAGCCAGGATGTTTTTAACTGTTTTAATTTCCTTGGGGTTACTTTCCTGTCCCTCTGGGACTCCGATGATTCTTATGTTGTTCCGCCTGGCTTCATCCCATTGTTCTCTGTTCCGTTGCTGATCCATTTTCCGATCTTTTTCCATCTTATGTAGTTCTCTGAGTGCTTTCTGCAGCTCATCTTCAGTCTCACTGATTCTCTCTTCCGCTGCTGTCATCCTACTGTTGAGAGCCCCGATTGTGTTTT
The DNA here is from genome assembly GCA_021461705.1 of Cryptotis parvus. Classification (NCBI taxonomy): domain Eukaryota; kingdom Metazoa; phylum Chordata; class Mammalia; order Eulipotyphla; family Soricidae; genus Cryptotis; species Cryptotis parvus. The sequence continues at coordinate 83,407 of JAJIBD010024285.1, read as the reverse complement.
TTCATTTCATCTACTGAGTTTTTAAGCGATAATATTTCTCTTTGCATGGTTCTCATTTCTGCTCTCATTTCCTCCCGTAGTTTATTGACTGCCCTTTCAACTGCTTCGTTTATGTTCTCCTGTATTTTATTGGACATCTGCTCAATTTTTTTCGTTGAGCTCCTTAAACATCCTACCAATTTCCTCTCTAATTTCATTGTCAGAGTGATCATGCACATCTGTATTCTTTTTTTGATTCTTCACGGTCAATTCCTTCATCTGTTCTTCGAGCTGGGGATCTGCGTTGTTTTCCCCATGGTGTTGCGGTGTTCAGGGATAGATTCCTCTAGTGTACTGTTTCTTTTTTTCTTGAGGGTATTACCTTCCCTTGGTGTTGAATTTCCTAGTTTTAGTATTAATAAGCGGCCGCGTAGCGGCCGCCCGCCCGGCCAGCCGCACACCCCAGGGACTCTACCTGGGATGCACACAGGCCGGGGTGAGAGTTCAAAATGACGGTTTACTTCCGGTTCCGCTCGGACTTCTGGGGGTTGTAGTTCCACCTTCTGCCGAGACCTGGGGCTCTACCACAGCCCCAGGCGCCCGCCCTGCCAGCCCGCACCCCCAGGGACTCTACCTGAGATGCACACAGGCCGGGTGAGAGTTCAAAATGACGGTTTACTTCCGGTTCCGCTCGGACTTCTGGGGGGTTGTAGTTCCACCTTCTGCCGAGACCTGGGGCTCTACCACAGCCCCAGGCGCCCGCCTGGCCAGCCGCGCACCCCAGGGACTCTACCTGAGATGCACACAGGCTCCATCCCGATTATCTCTTGTTGTCTGTTCGGTAATTGTGAGTCTTTTTTCTATCTTCTGGTGTTGTGTAGCGAATCTTTGGAACTCGTCCTCGAGATCACTAATTCTTTCTTCAGTAGCTATTATTCTGCTATGCTGCCTTTCCATTGTGTTTTTCTTTTCATTTACCTCATTTTTTAATAACTGTTATTTCCATTTGCATTTTCTCACTTCTTCTATCATGTCCTCTTGTATTTTATTGAGTTTGCATTCCATTGTTTCCTTGAATTCCTTATGAATTCTTAACATTTCTTTCTGAAATTCCTTATCAGAGTGGTTATACAACTCATTGGTATTGCTTGGCTCATCTGGACTAGTGATTTCACTCACAGAGCTTGATGGAATTTTGCATTGCTTTACCATTATGACTATTATAGGTTGCAAATATGGGGTCTTAGGGACTAGATAGTACAGTTAATAGGTGTCTGGTCTGTTTGCAGAGTTTGGGTGGGTATCAAGGATGTAGGAACCAAAGGTTCACTGGTACCTCATGCAAGATCGGTAGTAAGAAGGTCGGCGCAGACGCACTAGTGTCCGCGCGGTTTTGAGTTTTGGGTGTTTTAGGAAGCGCAGGGCCCAAAAGAGTCCAGCGGTGAAACCAAGGCAGTTTGCCTTGGTTCCTGTTGATGGAGTTTCTGCTCTTCCCTGGGGCAACTTGGGTCCGCGGAGACGCAGGGGTTACACACACCTGTGCAGGAGACTGACGCTGGGGGAGACTGCCGCCGGTCCCGAAGCGCAGGGCCAAAGGTCCACAGCGAAACCAAGGCAAACTGCCTTGGTTCCCGTTGATGGAGTTTCCGCTCTTCCTTGGGGCAACTTGGGTCCGCTGGAGACGCAGGGGTCACCCACACACACCTGTGCGGGAGACTGGCGCTGGGGGAGACTGCCGCCGGTCCAGGAAGCCTCATTGAGTCTTTTAACTTACTGCTCTCTATAAAACCTCTACTCATATTGACAGCATCCAAAAATTTCAAGAAAAGGGGTTGGCCATGGAACAGCCCATGGAGCAACAAGAGGGTGAAACTGGCTCGGTCCCTGGCGGGTTCAGCACAGCTCCTAGGGCCAGAAGATATGTGGGTTTCTGTGGCTGCGGCAGCTAGGCTTGGGGGGTTCTCCCCTCCTCTCTCCACCTCCAGTGACCCAGTGGGTCCTGGAGCCGCCATCATCAGTAACACCGGAGAAGAGTCTGGCCAGATGCACAGCTGTGCCAGTGGCTTCAGGCCAGGCTTAGATAATGATCAAGTTTAGGGCCAGGTCCTTCCCAGGATCTTGCCCGTATATACACTGTGATGATCATCATAGTGGCAACAAACTGGGGGTGCTGATGTGGAATGGGGAGTAGTGGTGGGCTTTGGCCTATGGTAGTCGTAGGGGCACATTGGTTGCGGGACATTGGTGGTGGGAATGGGGCACTGGTGGAGGCACGGGGTGCTGAAATATTGCATGACTGAGACCCACATTATGAACATCTTTGTAATTGTATATCACCTGGTGGTATAATAATCTAAAAATGAAAAGGGGGGTGGGGGTGGGAAAATGGAAATATAGAGTGAATAAAAAAAGAAACAGCATTGGATTGCAACTCAGAAAATAATAAAGTGGGGCCAGAGCAATGGCACAGCAGGTAGGGTGTTTGCCCTGCACGCGGCTGAAGCGGGTTAAATCCCTGGCACCCCATATGGTCCCCCAAGCTTTGCCAGAAGTAATTCCTGAGTGAAAAGCCGGGAGTAACCCCTGGCATCGCTGGGTGTGACCCCAAAAGAAAAAATCATAATAAAGTTAAACACCAATGCAGAGATGCCTCAGAATTCAAGGGAAAATGTTATTCGACCAAAATTATACTGATTTTTAAAGCCATGTTTAGACATGTAAAATTATTAACAAAATTATTTTAAAAAAACTTATATCCTGATTGAAGGAACCTTCATCAATATAGTCAAAGTTATATACCAAAAGCCCACAGCGAGTATCATTCTCAATGGGGAGAAAAACTAAAAGCTTTCCCGCTAAGATCAGGGACAAGACAAGGTTGCCCCCTCTCACCACTTCTACTCATCATACTACTGGAAGTACTTGTCATAGCAATCATAGAAGAAAAAGGACATTAAGGGCATCAAAATAGGCAAGGAAGAAGTCAAGCTATCACTATTTGCAGATGACATGATATTATACCTAGAGAACCCTACACTCTACCAAAAAGCTGATAGAAACAATAGAAACCTATAGTAGAGTGACAGGGTACAAAGTCAATACCCAAAAAGTCTGGCTTTCCTATATACAAATAAACAAAAGAGAGGAAAGGTATATAATAAAACGATACCATTCACAATAGTGCCACAGAAAATAAATACCTAGGAATCAGTTTGACGAAGAATGTAAAGGACCTCGACAAAGAGAACTACAATACATTACTTCAAGAAATAAAAGAGGACACAAGGAAGTGGAAAGACATTCCCTGCTCATGGATCAGGAGAATCAATGTTGTCAAAATGGTAATATTCCCTAGAGCTTTATATAGATTCATTGCCATCCCTATAAGGATACCATTGACATTCTTCAAAGAAAATGACCAAACACTTCTGAAATTTGTATGGAATAATAAACCCCCACGGATAGCTAAAAGCAATCCTTGGGAAAAAGAAGATGGGAGGCATCACCTTTCCCAACTTCAAACACTACTACAAAGCAGTAGTAATTAAAACAGCATGGTATTGGAATAAGAAACAGACCTGTGAACCTATGGAAAAGAGTTGAGTAACCTGACACCAGCCTCAAATACATAAAAATTAATTTTTGATAAAGGAGCAAAGAGTGAGAAATGGAGCAAGGAAAGCCTTCTTTCTTTTTTTTTTTTTTTTTTTAGTCATGCCAGGAAATTTTATTGGGCAATGAGAAAATAACATGTAGTACATATAACATCTTGGATAAAACTTGGAAGCATTATATGAAGTGAAAGAAGCTTTACTATAAAACCCTATATTGTACCGTACCATTTGATGTAAATAAGCAAAGCAGGTAATGCTTGTGTAGTTCAGAGGGGATGAACAGAGGAGAGAGGAGTGAGGAGGAAAGCTAACAAGCATGGGGTTTGCTTTCAGAGTGATGAATATTCTAAAATGGGTTGTGGTATAAATTGTTTAATTCTGGGAACATTAAGAACCATTGAATTACACATTTTAAGTGGATAAATTATGTGGTATGCAATTTGTACCCAATAAAACTGCTAAAAATGTCTGATGATTTTATCGTTTTTTCTTATTGGGTCACACCTGCAATGCTCAGGGGTTACTCCTGGCTCTTCGCTCAGGAATTACTCCTGGTGATGCTCGGGGAGACCATATGGGATGCTGGTGATTGAACACGGGTCAGCTGCGTGCAAAGCAAATGCCCTACCTGGGTTGCTATCACTTCGGCCCCTGTCTGATGATTTTAAAGACACAGCCTTTTCAACAAGTGGTGCTGGCATGGATGCAGGGAAAAGGGACCCTCATCCATTGCTGGTGGGGATGTCGACTGGCACAAACTTTTTTGGAAAACAATATGGACATTCCTCCAAAGACAAGAAGTTGAACTCCCATTTGACTCAGCCATACCACTCCTGGGAATATACCCTGTGTAGCCAAAAACACACAGTGGAAACACCATCCCTACTTTTATGTTCATAGCAGTATTATTCACAATAGCTAGAAACTGGAAACAACCAGAATGCCTGAGAATTGATGACTGAATAAAGAAACTTTGGCACATTTACACAACAGAATACTATGAAGTTGTTAGGAAAAATGAAGATAAGAAATTTGCCTATAAGTAGATGGACATGGAAAGGATCATGTTGAGTGAAATTAGCCAGAAGGACAGAGACAGATATAGAATGACTGCATTTATTTGCATTATATAAAATATAGCAGTAAATGCTTGAGATGAGACACTGAGTATACCACCTAAACAGCAGAGCCTGGCAAGCTACCCGTGTTTTATTTGTTATGCCAAAAACTAGTAGGGGCTGGAGGCGATAGCCTAGCGGTAGGGCGTTTGCCCTTGCACGCTGCCCGGCCCAGCCGGCCCAGGTTCGATCCCGGCATCCCATATGGTCCCCAAGCACTGCCAGGAGTAATTCCTGAGTGCAGAGCCAGGAGAAACCCCCTGAGCGTCGCTGGGTGTGACCCAAAAAGCAAAAAAAAAAAAAAAAAAAACTAGTAACAATTATGGACCTCAATTCCATGACTTGAAGAATGGTTTAAGGCTCTTCCTGTCCCTGGAGCAAGCAGATGCCCTTGGGCTACACTTGCTTGCGACAGGACCTATGGAGATGTTACTGGTGCCCGCTCAAGCAAATCAATGAACAACGGGAATACAATGATACATAAATATGTATATATGTTTATACAAATATGATATATATACATATTATGATACCAATATCCAAGGTCAGGCAAAACGTGAATCAGGAGGTCTTGTCAAAGATGAAAATTACCACAAACGTGTGGGAGTCAGAGGTTAGGTAATAAAGAGTAGGGTACAGTGTGCCAATAATTGTCGAAAGTGCTATTACCAAAAAAAAAAAAAAAAACAGAAAGTGCTATTACCCACATAGAACTGAGCATTAAATATAGGCAAAAAGATACACATGATAACCTCTAAGTGTATATATTACAATACACAAATTGTAAGACAAGGAGGAGAGAGAGAGAAAAGAGATAAAGAACCTGCCATAGAGGCAGACTAGGGGAGGCGTGGGAATTGGGGTCATTGGTGGTGGGAAATAGGCACTGATGGAGAGATGGATGCTGGAGCACTGTATGGTCGAAACCCAAATATGAATATTTTTACTATTGTTTTTTTAATTTATGGTGGTATAATAAAATATATTTAAAAAACTAAAGGAAAAATTATATCCCGACAACATTTTCAAAACTGACTGGAATATAATGTGTGTGTGTGTGTGTGTGTGTGTGTGTGGTGCGTGTGTATCACCAGGTGGAGCCATGAGGGACCCTGTGCACTGCAGAGTGGGTCGTTCGTGTCCAGCATTCAGGGCCTAAGCAGCAACCTTGGGCTCTGACATGGAACTGTCAATCTGTTTGGCCAAGAATATCCATGATGGTCTCCTAGACCCCATAAGGTCCACTTGAGAGATCTGTCCCAGCAGATATCAAAATCCTAAGAAAATACAAGGAGCTAAAGTTTCACTGATAAAAAAAATTAACAACTTTCTTTTTAGGGGGAGCATTGGAGGGCAGTGATGGCATACCCAGTGGGCTCATGGCACACTCTTAGTTCTGTGCTCATGAATTATTCTGGCATTGTTTAAGGGGCCATATGTGGTCCTGAGGATCAAAATGTGGTTGATACTTCCACCGTGTACTATCTCTTTATTAAATAACTACCTTTATTTTAAACATAGTATACTTAAGTAAATGCAAGATGAGACACCATGGAAATATCACTTGAAAACTATAAAATAGCAACATGTCTAATACATTTGCAGAATCTATATGATTAGCACTTTAAAAATCTACTGAAGGTAATAAACCAAGACTTGTATAAACAGGGAGTATATATCCTCTAACTGATTAAACAGAATTAACATTCAGAAGACTTCAATTCTTTCTACATTTACATAATTTTACTGGAATTCATTTAAAGTACTGATTGGTTATATATTTGTAAAACTAGTCAAGCTGATTAAAATTTAAATATAAAAAAGAGTAGTCAGAATAGCTCAGGAATGTCTCTAAAACAAGAATAAAGAGGTACCTGCTTATCAGACACTAAAATGACTATTTTTGTTTGTTATGAAGACATAAATTGACCAATGAACAGAACAGACACAAATACAAATACATTTAGAGATTTCGAGAATTTAAAATGCTATATTTCAAAGCAATGAAGAAAGACAGAATGTTGCTTTAGTCAGAGAAAATGAAAGCTTTCACACACCCCAATACTATTTTCTCAGTTATCATCTTACATTTGTATGGTACATTTATCACAATTAATGAACCAACATCACTATTATTATTAAAGTTCACACTCTCTTCTTACTTCTGATTTAGTTTTTACCTAATATCTTTTCTTCTCTAGGATTCTCCCAATACACAATTACTCATCCCGTCTCTATGGACTTTGCCGGGCAAGGAGAATTTTTTATCCTATGCTTGTTTTTTTTTCTAAGTATCTTAACTGTGTTGAGTAGTCAGGTGGTGTGTAGACTAAGCCCCTGCAGCTAGTTTTCTCTGCGTTTCCTTTCAAAATTGGATTTGGGGGAGGAGGATCACAGAAGGAAAGAGCCCTTTCACCACAACAAATCATAGTCCGTCCCATTAGCAAGACTTGCAGTACCCACGTTCATCCTGACCTCCGTGTGATGTGGCATTCCCTTGGGTCCTCACTACTAGTGTCCCATGCCTCCCTCCCCTCCTGCCTCATCAGTCTGGAAATCACTCTTGAGAATGGACTTGTGGGGACTTATGCTCCATCTTTGTGAAGGAAGAGAGTCTATACAGATTACTTAGAATTCTTCCACAGGAAGGTTTATCTCTTCTACCATGTAGTTTTTTAAATTCAATTACTTTTACATTCATTTTTATTGAGCTACAAGTGACAAAACAGTACATAAGGCACACACCGTGTTGATCTGATATACCTATAGGCTGCCTTATCTGCCTTACCTATAGGTGTATACTGCCATGGCAAGAGTAAGATATCCATCATGTTACGTATCCTGTTTCCCATATGTGGTGGAAGCTATAAAATCTAATCTTGGTAATTCTGAAGCTTGAAATACTGTCAATTGTCTATAATCACTAAGCTATTGAGAATTAAATTGTCACTAGTGTCACATTTATGTTCTTTGCCACCATCTCCTCAATCCCTCGACCTTTAGAATGGGTATTTATTGGTGTTATTATTATTAAAATCTTTCTTCAACTTTGTATGGTTATATATTTACCCCTCTTTTTCATTCCTCCTGTGGACTGTTTTGCTTAGCTATAATATCTTCACTGGCTACTGTAACTCACAAAGCTGGTTACTGACATTTTCTATTTTTATCTTCCAACAAGGTGCACGACAGGTCAGGTTTCTGGCTTCTCCATTGCCCATAGACCCTGTGCTGTTTGCTAAGTCCCTTTTCGTCTACTATTCATTGCCACATTCAGGAGCAGGCAAACGTCACTGTAGAGCAAGACAAGGTATGTGTTTAGCACTCCAGGTGTTGGGGTGCCCCAGAATTCAGTAAAGAGTGTGGCAAATGTATGCTTTCAGAGCAACACAGGTCACCTTCCTAGAGAATGCAGTCCCAGTGTACTGCATCCCTTAGTTTCCTTTTATTCCATTTTCCTTTTCCCCCCACCTCTTTCAGCTTCCTAGGAAAGAAAGTGCCCCTCAGAACTCTGCTCTACAGGAAGTAGAGATACCACACTGACTTCTTGTTTCTGAGCTGGCTAAAACAGGAAACAAAAAGCAGATATAACTCTTTTGAAATGCTAATATTACTCTTTCCTTATGCATTTTTATTCAATCATTAAAAAGAACTCGTGGATAGTTATTTCCGGCTTGAGTCATCATCACTTGCATTACATGTATTGTTTTGTTCACCTTCTTCCTGCTTTGGCCACTGGAGTTCTTTCAGCTTCCTGGTCTCTAGACAAATCTTGAGATATGGCTACATACTTCCCAGATGTTATTGTTTCCTTATTTTTTCTAAGCACTTTCTGGTACAGTAATATACACAAAATTAATCCTGTATATACTCTTCTTAGTCTTAGATTCAACCATTTATCCAAAAGTCCTAATTTCTATTATTGGAAAATGATTATATAACAAGATTAACAAAACCACTTTGGTTCAAGTGTTTCATACATTTGGAAATATCAAGTCTGCTCTCGCTATTGGGATTCTTAAATTGTCTGAGTGATATTTAAACTCTTGCATACATTTAGGCTCATACTTTATAGCATAAAGTCAATAGATTTGAACAAGCACAGTATCATGCACAATTATTATACAGAATACATGCAGAATACCCTATAGAATGTGTTTTATATACTGAATCTTTCCTTTATTCCTTACTTTAGATGACTGGATTCCACTAATTTCCTTACTGTTTCAATATTTTTGCACAAGATGAGAGGCAACTACAAGAGTATCCCACCCGCACAGCAGAATCTGGCAAGCTACCCATGTCGTATTTGATATGCCAAATGCCAGTAACAGTTATTGACCTCATTCCATGACCTGATGAAATGGTTTGAGGCTCTTTATGTTCCTGGAGCAAGTAGATACCCTTGGGCTACACTAGTATGTGACAGAATGTATGGAGATGTTACTGGTGCCCGTTCAAGCAAATCGATGAACAAGTGATACAAGTGATTCAATATTTTTATCAATTACAAACTACCAAATAAATGAAATCTTGTGGTATATAGAATTTGAACTAATATTTCACATCAATGTAAATTCAAAATTCATTCAATTCTTTATATTCTTTAGATTTCTAGATAGTTCACTTTATCATAGCATGGTATTTCATTGCAAAATACATCACAGTTTATGCATGCACCTCTTGAAGACTATCTTGGTTGTTTCCAATATTTTGGAAATTAACAATGAAAATTTTGTTAACATTCATATGCAAAATTTTAAGTTAAAAATATTAAAATAAACTGGGAACTCAGAAAAGTAATTGATAGTGTACAGTGATTATGCTTAGTTTCGTTTTAAAATCCCAGTTTTCCATAGTGTTATGTCATTTTTAATTTCCTTTCCAAATGACAATCTATAGCTTTGCCAGCATTTTCTGTGTGTGTGTGTGTGTGTGTGTGTGTGTAGATGTGTGTAGTGGTATGCCATTGTGGTTTTAATTTGCACTTCTTTAGTGACAAATGGCACTGTCCATCTTTACGTATACTTATTCGCCATCAGCACATCTTCTTTGATGAGGCTTCTGTTCAGATCTTCTGCCCATTTTTTAATTGGCTTGTTTGAATTCTTATTGTTAAGACTTCTTTGCCATGCAAATATTTTATGTCATTTCTGTGGCTAATTCCTTTATTCTTTCATCAATGGTTTTGCAGAGAAAAATATTTAATGCTAATCATAATTATCTTATCAATATTTTTATATATGAGACCTTGGGAATGGCATCTAAAAAATTAATCAAACTTGAATCAAACTAATATACTTTGTTGTATTCTAGAGTTTTCATTGCTTTGCACTTCAATTTTATGATCAATTTATTTTAATTTTTGTGTGATATGTACAGTCTATGACAGGTTTCTTTTCTTTTTTGGCATATAAATATGAAAATTTTATTTTTAATGCATCCTTGAAATATGGTTATGTTGAGACCATTTATATCTAAAATTATATTTGATATGATTTTATTAGCTCTACCATGTTAAATATTTCCTACTTGTTATATTAGTTTTTAGTTTATTTCTGTTGCAGTACACTCCCGCCCAGAGCCTCTGCATCTGACCTGGAGTTGCCTCTTGCAGGCCACTTTGTAGAAACGAGGAGGACAGTTTGAATGTGGTAGTTTATCTGACCATGTATTCTATACTGACTGGTATAAATATCCTCTCATGCTACCACGATCATCATGGGACTAGCTAGATTTTACCGGTATCTTTGACTGGCCACGTTGAATCTCTAAGTAATTAGACCAGAGAGAAATGTTGTTTGCCTCCAAGCAAGCAAGCAAGGCTCTCGGATAACTCAAAGCTAATATACAGAAGTACCATGAAGTAAAGACAAAACTCTTGTAAAGGCTTGAAGAAATATTTATCTGGCTATAGTATATTCTTTGGTACAAATGCATGCCTTTGTATTCTGAGGTACAGTTCATCTCAAAAACTCCTCTACCCTGCAGGGGCACTGTTGCAGGATACCTAAAAGCTTAGGCCTCTGCATCTGCCCTGGATTGCCTCCCTGCAGGTCACTTCATAGATAAGGAGGTAGTCTGAATGTGGCAGTCTTATCTGACCAAGTATTCTGTACTGGCTGATATAAATATTCTCTCATGCTACCACAATCATAGTGGGACTAGCTAGATCTTACCAGCATATTTGCCTGGCCACGTTGGATCTCTAAGTAATTAGACCAGAGAGAAATGCTGTTTGCCTCCAAGCAAGCAAGCATGGCTCCCTGATAACTCAAAGGCAACTAAAATACAAAACTACTGTGAAGCAGACGAGACTCTTGTGAAGGCTTGGAGAAATATTTAATGGCATTAGTATTAGTCTTTGATACAGAGACATGCCATCTCAGAAACCCCCTTCTCTACCCTATAAAGGCTTTTCCAGGCAGATCTTGGCTCAAGACATTAGGTGAGGTGCTGGGAGAAATTACCTGAGGGCAATTGATCCTTCCTGCCAGGGGAAATTACATTTAGCTTATAGCTTCTGCCAGCTCTGCTAGGAGGCTTTGAATTAGCTCTGGGTCCTTGTAAGCAGCCCGATGGTTTCCTGAAGTTGCTACGTTTCTATAGAGCTATTTTCCTGTTTTCATCTCTAGATAGTCCAGCCCAGAATGGGCTGAGCTGGGAGTTTGGGTGGATTTCTAGCTATAAAATAAGCTATAAGAAGAAAGAAGCTCTCTCTCTTTTTTTCCCCCTTTTTGCCATTTCAGCTTCCCTTGGTGTTTTGCTTCTCCATCCTCTCCATTCTCTGTTGGGCCTCAACACCTGGTGGCTGCCATCTTGGCCTAAACCTGGCTGGGGCCTAGCTGGGAACTCAGAGTCCGGAGGTTTCCCTGCTCTTGGATTGTATACTGGAACCTGTGATAGTAAAGCCCTTTTATTTATTTTTTAAACATTTTATTATACCACCGTGAGATATACAATTACAACGTTGTTCACATTTGGAGGTTTCGGTCACACAAGTAAAGCCCTTTTTAAAACTGCATCGGATCCCTGAGTCTTCATCCATTCCCGCGGCGGCCGGAGGTAGAAGGGAACTTGCTTCCTGGCACTGTTGGGGACCCCGCGGTGCTCCCGACAGGGCACATCCAGGCAGATCTTGGCTCTGCAACATTAACATCTCAAAGGACCTAGGTACTGTCCTAGGTGAAATTACCTAAGGGCAATTGACCCTGATGGCTTTCCTTTGGAGTGGGAGGTCTGGGTGGCAGGAATATAAAACTAAACTGTTTTCTTTCGCTCTCTTTTGTGGTGCTCTCTCTCTTTCCCCTTTTCTGCTGGTGTATCGTCTCTGTCTACTCTCTAGAGGGCCTTAAAATGTGGTGGCCGCCATCTTGACCTATACATGGCTGGGTCCAAGCCAGGAACACTAATGCACGGGGCTTTTTTCCTATTGATGATTTGTATGCCTGAACCTGTGTTAAGTAAAGCATTTTGAAACTTCACCAGATTCTTGCATCTTTTTCCATCTGCTGGCCTCCAATCCCCTGGGACAGAAGGGGATCCCTAACCCTGCTCCCAGATTTGTGCAGAGTGCCTCAGCATTTCCCTGCAATTTCCCACCCTCGGTTTTTTCCTTTTGGGCTTTTTGGGTCACACTCGATGATGCTCAGGGGTTACTCCTGGCTCTCTGCTCAGGGGTTACTCCTGGCTCTCTGCTCAGGAATTACTCCTAGTAACCTCAGGGGACCATATAGGATGCCAGGGAATCTAACCCAGGTTGGTCGCGTGCTAAGCAAATGCCCTACCCACTGTGCTATTGCTCTGGCCCCCACTCTCGGTTTTTGTTTTGTTTTTTGGAGGTTTTTTTTTGCTTTTTTAGGTCACACCCGGCAATGCTTAGGGGTTTCTCCTGGCTCTACACTCAGGAATTACTCCTGGTGGTGCTTGGGGACCAATGGGATGCTAGGACAGGCACAGAACAGCCAAATGCAAGGCAAACACCCTACCCACTGGACTATTACACTGGCCCCAGCCACTCTCAGTGTTTAACCTTCATGATCTGAATGAAAAATTTTATGTGAGTCTCTTTTATAGGCTCTCTGATCCTACCAAGTAACTACTTAAAAACCAGAGGTTGTTTTAGAGTTTTCAGGTTAATCTAAATTAACCTGTAAATAATATGATGCCTCTTATGTGTAATATAGGTTAATTATAATGGAATATCTCTAATTTCTCCCATTTCTTGTGATATTTATACATTTCTTTTACTCATATCATTCATAAATTTGTTATTGATTTTATTTTATGCAACCTTTTTATTGTGGCAAATACACAAACAAAATTTACTATCTTAACCATATTGGAGTTTATAATTTTGTCTTTACATAAATTATCCCATTATTATAGGTTAGCAATGCTTCAGATGGCTGATCTACTGGTCTTTCAATTCCTTCAGTCTTCTGATAGCAGATTTCATTGTGACAGCATAAGTGTATTATAGGTCCAGGTGCCCCCAGATATGGTATCATACAGGTAGCACAGTGCCAAATGCCTACAGTCTGTCTTTTCATCTTGGTATTGCCTCAGTAGGTGCAGATAAACTTGTTGTGCTGGCCAATATCAATTTTCTTCACCATCTTTCAGAGGGAGGTGCTATAACACGTGTCATATTTACCCATGATCCCTATCGTCTTGGTGCAGTTGGCCACCATGCCACCAAATAGCTCAGGTTGCTGAGAGGAAGGCTCCTTCTCTTTCTTGTGGAATGATCTTCATCATAACACTTTCATGAAATCAAATTCAGATCCCACTAAACAATCTCTCCCCTGTTCTCCTCTTCACCATTGTACATAGCAACCACTATAATTTGTCTGTATAAATTTGACTACTCAACCTCATGTAATTGAATTCTGACAATACGTGTCTTTTACAGAAGGCTTAACTTAGCATAATATTCTCAAGGTTTATGCTGTAGAATGTTGTAGATCTTATGTCCTTTTAAAGGCAGAATAACATTCCACTGCATGTTTATACCACAATTTATTTATTCTTTTTATCTTAATTGATGCTTGTATTGTTTCACATACTTGCTACTGCGAATAATTCTATGATAATGTATGTATACAACTATTTCATTAAGACCTTGTTTTCAGTTCTTTGGGGGTATATATGGATTAGCAGAGCAAATCGATGAATAACGGATTCAAGTGATCAAGTGATGGAGTAGCAGAAATCCTCAATCATACAGAATTTTAATTTTGTTTTTAGAAATCACCATACTGTTTTTCATAGCAGCTGTAGCATTTATATTTTCATTAACAGTTTATAAGGCTTCCAATTTAATTGCATCCTTATCAACACTTTATAAAGCAAATACACATATATATGTATATATATAGCACATTCTAATGTGCATGAGGTAGTATATATATTGCAAACTCTATTGAGAGTTCCCTATCAGAGATGCTTCTTATATTATAATGTTTGTTGATTTGATAAATCTTAGGGGCCAAAGTGAGAGTGTAGAGGGGCAGGGCATTTGCACACAGTAGACCATCATTTGATCCCCAGCACCATGCATAGTCTCCTAAGTACCACCAAAAGTGATCTCTAAGCATATAGCCAGGAGTAAACCTGAGTATAGCTGGATGTGATCTTGAAAATGTCGCACTACAACTGCCCAGAGCCTCTGCATCTGCCCTGGATTGCCTCCTGCATATCACTTTGTAAATAGGAGGGTAGCTTAAATGTGGCAGTTTATCTGTCCATGTATTCTATTTTGGCTGGTATAAATATTCTCTTATGCTACCACAATCATCGTGGAACTAGCTAGATCTTACTGGGATATTTGCCTGGCCAAATTGGATCTCTAAGTGATTAGACCAGAGAGAAATGCTATTTGCCTCCAAGCAAGCAAGCAGGGCTCCCTGACAACTCAAAAGGCAACTAAAATACAAAACTACCATGAAGTAAAGACGAGAATCTTGTGAAGGCTTGGAGAAATATCTAACTGGCATTAGTATAGTCTTTGGTACAGATGCATGCCTTTGTGTTCTGAGATACAGTTCATCTCAGAAATCCCTCCTCTCTACCCACATAGGCATTTCCTAGGCAGATCTTGGCTAGGTGACATTAGCATCTAAAAGATATGGTGAGGTCCTGGGAGAAATTACCTGAGGGCATTTGACCCTGCCAGCTTCCCATAAAAGTGGGAGGTCTGGGTTGTAGGGATATAAAACTAGGCTATTTGCTTTCTTTGCTCACTTTTTAGGCTCCTACTCTCCTTTTTGGGAAGCTCTCTCCCCCTTTCTGCTGGCGTCTTGTTTCTGTCTTCTCTCTACAGGTCCTTAACACATGGTGACCATCTGGGACTATATGTGGCTAGGGTCCTAGCTGCGAATCCTAAGCACAGTTATTTCCTATTGCTGATTTGTATGCCTGAACCTGTGTTAAGTAAAGCATTTTAAAAACCTCACCGATTCCAGTGTCTTTCTCTGTCCGCTGGCTGCTGAGGCCACCAATCCCCTGGGTCATAAGGGGATCCCTGACCTTGCTCCCAGATTTTGTGCAGGGCGCCGCATCATTTCCGCACAGAAAAAAAAAAACTACACAGAGAGACAGACAGACACAGACACAGAAACAAACACAGACACAGACACACAGACATATAGGCACACAGACACACACACACACACATACTGAATTGATAAAATGCCTTTTAAGTAGCCTTTGACCTTATAGTTTTAATCAGATTATTTGTGGGAGTGTGTATATTATTTAGTTTTAGAACATTCTATAAACACTGTATATTATTAGATATCTGACTTCCATATAGATTCTCCCATTCTGCAAGCTTTCTTTTTTTTTATTAGTAATATTACTGATTTAAAAAAAATTTAAACAGTTTTTCATTTGCTCATTCATAGTTTTATAAAATATCTATGCCTTTATTATCACTTGATCACTTGACATTCCATTATTCATCGATTTGCTCGAGCGGGCGCCAGTAATATTTCCATTTGACTCTATCACGTGCCAGTGTAGCCCAACGGCATCTGGTTGCTTCAGGAATACGAAGGACCTCAAACCGTTCATTCAGGGTCTTTATGAAGAGGTCTGACCATCTTGTAGGTGGGCAGCCACACGATCTTTTGACATCCCGTAAGATCCAGTCGGTAACAACTCTAGTGCAGTGGTCATCTCAAATTGCATTACATATCCAGCTCATCTGATTTTCGATGCTTTGGCAAACGAGACAGTGTCCCTGACTCTGGAACAGCAATGGAGGTCGGAGCTCCAATTTCCTTCTCTCACTTGAGTGAGGCACGATATTCCAAGCATAGTTCTTTCGATACCTCTTTGGGGAGACCCAAATAGCATTCTCACCGGTGCTTTTCGTAGGGGCCCAGGTCTCTGAGGTGTATGTTAATGCAGGGAGAATGGTGGAGTTGAAGAGATGTGAACGGAGCCGGAGGTTCTTTTGCCTTTTTAGCTATTTCTTCAATGCTTTTGAAGGCATTCCATGCCGCTCTCTTCCTCCTGTGCAGTGCAGGTTTTAGGTCGTTCATCATGTTGACTTCTCGACCTAGGTACACATAACTGCTGCATTCAGAGATGTTTGTTCCATTGAGAGTGAATGGGGCCTCTGGAACTAGTTCATTTTTCATGAACATAGTTTTGCTGAGATAAAGCTGTAGACCTATCTTTCCACATCCTCGGTCAAAGTCAGCCAGCATTTGTGCCGCTTGGCTAATGTTTGGTGTAGTTTGAATGATGTCATCAGCAAAGCGGAGGTGGACTAGTTGCCAACCATCTATCTTCACTCCCATTCCTTCCCATTCTAATTGTTGCATGATGTTCTTGAGGGTGGCGCTGAAGAGTTTTGGTGAAATGGTTTCACCCTGCTGAACCCCTCTTTTGACATTGATGATCATTTCTTTGTAGAATGGTGATATCCTGGTGGGTGAATCCGTTAAACAGCTCACGAAGGATCTTTTACCCTATTTGACTAGGGCTTCCATGACCACTTCAGTCTCCACAGAATCAAAGGCTTTCTTTAAATCAACGAACATGAGACAGATTGGCATCCTGAACTCCCTACAAACTTCAATGAGCTTGGTTACCATGTGGATATGGTCGTTTGTGCTGAATCCTTTTTGGAAGCCAGCTTTCTCGCATGGTTGCCCTTCATCTAATGTTCTGCCAATCCTGTTCAGGATGACTCAAGTGAACAGCTTGTAGATGACAGACAACAGGCAGATGGGGTGATAGTTGCCAATGTCATGGATGTCTCCCTTCTTGAACAGTAGAACTGTCTTGCTGGTTTTCCACTGGGAGGGCACCTTGTATTCGGTTAGGTAGCGTGTGAAGAGCCGAGCCAGTGTATCGATGAGTACTAAGGCAGATTCTTCAGGTATTTGGGTCTGACTTTATTTGGGCCTGGTGCTGTTCCCTTCTTTACTGACGAAATGGTATGTCGGATTTCAGAAGGGAGAACGTTGGGAACGACATATCCATCTTGCAGAATTTGGTATGTGGGCAGACGGATGTGGCTATCAAAGAGATATGAGTAGAAGTCATGGATAATCTTCTTCATTGCCTTTCTGGAAGATATGATAGATCCATCAGGACGTCAGAGGGTAGTCATCTTGGTCTTATAGTTGGCTAAGGACATGCCAGTGTTGCGAATGCTTTTCCTGGCTTCTGCTACATCTTCCAGTATTGCTACTCTTCTCTCTTTGAGATCTTCCTTTATCTCTTCTCTGTACTGCTTTGCAAGCTTGGATGTTAGCATTTTGTCACCTGAGGCTCGCGCCTTGCCACGTTGGCAAAACAGCTCAAGAGTCTTTGAAGATGGGCGCCCTTTTGTGTTTTTTCTCTCTCTCGGCATTCTTCGCACAGTCATGGAGGTGCTGAACCAGTCGGTTGTATTCTTCATCGATGTCATCAATGATGGTATCTTCCCGTGTTGCCGCAGTGGTGCCAAAGAGTTCCCAGTTGGTGGTCATTCTGGGAGTTCTCTTCTTAAACGTATGCCTTTGCTTTATATTTATGAAATCATTGGCTGATTCAATGTCATTAAATTTTCCTTAAAGAGCTCTATTTTTTTTTTAAAATTTTATGTTTACACTATATCATTTTACTTCATTTGTACATGTGGTGAAAGATTTATGCCACCACATGTACAAATGAAGTACAGAGTCCACCCTATAGAGAAGCCTATTTCAAGCATAGGTATGCTTCGAACCAAAGACACAGATATATGGGGCAGATCTGCTACTGCCTCTCCCTGTGCCTCTCCCTGTGATCTCCCTGTGATCATGAGGCAGAGGGAGGGCAAGTTGTGACCCTGGCCCGCCATCACAATAGAGCCTCGGAAGAAGTCAGAGGAACCCCTGGACCATGATGGCAACCATTTTCAACATCCAGTCTCCACAGCTCGTCAGAGCTCCATGCAAGAGAAAAGTTGATCTCAAGCCCACCTCATCAGAGTCCCACCCTATAGAGAAGCCTATTTCAAGTCCAAGTATGCTTGAACCAGACACAGATACACGGGGCAGAGCTGCTACTGGCTTTCCCCCATAGTGTGTGGCCACTTTGTGGCCATGCAGTTCATCAATAAATGAATAAACTGAGAGCCTACCTACTACCGAGAGCATCTCACCTGCACAGCAGAGCCTGGCAAGCTACCTGTGTCATATTCAATACGTCAAGAATAGTAACGATGATGGACCTCAATTCCATGACCTGAATGAATAGTTTGAGGCTCTTCAGGTTTCTGTAGAGAGTAAATGCCCTATGGTTACACTAGTATGTGACAGGGACGAATGGAGACATTACTGGTGCCTGCTCGAGCAAATCGATGAACAATGGGAAGACAAGTGATAAAAAGCACATGTGGTATGAAATATGTGCTTCAACTGCATTCCTTTGCATGATGATATCTGGTTCTCAAAGGTCAGTGTTGATTACTTTGACCTTTCCGCTCTAAATGGTGTAGGTACACCAATGAATAATCATTTGATAAATATGAGAATTTTTTTCTTAGATTTTATATATAATATTACTTTCTATATAATTTTACTATTGGTCTATACCTTTGCCAATATTTCCTATATTCCAATATCATACCACCATGATTAAGACAGCACTGTAGGACAATTAAGTGTAGATCACCTGAAGTTTCGCTTCTTGTTCTCAAGATTGTTTTAGACACTCAGAATCCCTTGAGATTTTATATGAATTTTAGAGTTTTTTCTATTTTTGCAAAATTATCATTGAGATTTTTACAGAGTGCAAAGAATCCTACATCCCTTTATATATTAAATCATCTTAAAAATTAATTTTATTCTATAAACAGGCTATCTTTTAACTAATTTTTTATCTTTAACTTCTTTTATTAATGTCTTATGGATTTTATTATATAAAATAATTGACCAAGATAATTATTGTTATTATATTTGATTATAGTATTGTAAACATAAATTTCTGTGATTTATTTTCCTATGGTTCAATTATATAGAAATGTAGAAAATCTTTTCATTTTAAGTTTGTATACTTCTATTTTGCTAAATTAATTTATTTCGTCTAACAAGGTGAGGAGGGTGGGATTTTTAGTTTTCTTCAGATAAGATCACATCATCTGAGGAAACCAGAGAGACAGTACAATAAACAGGCTTCATAGCTTGCTCACGGCTAACCCAGCTTTAATTCTCAGCATCCCATATGGTCCCTGAATACTCTCAGGAGTGATTGCTGGGCACAGAACCAGGAGTAAGACCTAAGAACCCTTGGGTGTGTTCCCAAAAACAAACACACAAAAGATCACACCATTTAAAAGCAGAGATAATTTTACTTTCTTCTTCCAAATTTAAGTCTTTCTTCTTTACAATCCTGAATATTATTCAGATAATGGCATTATTACTGATTGATACTATGTTAAACAGTTGTGAGAGTAAGCATCTTAAAGTTGCTTTCCTTAAAGAAAAGTGTTAAGTCTTTAACCATTAAGTACAAAGTTTGCTGTGAGTTTGTAGTGTATGATTTTATTATACAGTGATAGTTTCCTTCCAGTGCTATTTTCTTAAGAATTTTCACCATGGAAAGGTTCTGAATTTTATCAATTGCTATTTTAATATTAATATAGATGAACATGTGATTACCCCCTTTGTTTTACTGAAGCATTACACTGATCAACAGTCACTATTTCAGGAATAAATTCTACTTGATCATGATAAAGATCTCTTTTGACTTAAAATGAGATAACATCTCAATATTCCATTATAAGTTAGAACTGTCATAAATTGGAAATTCATTTTTTACATCTTACCTTTTAAATAAATTTACATAAATTAAATTTCAATCTATGCCAACGTTAAGTGTGCTTAGAGCATTATGATAGCGCCAATAGTTAACAAAACTTCATATAAAACAAAACTTACTTTATGATAAAATGTAAACTATGTTGTATAATGTATTGAACATTGTACATTGTGGAGTATTAGACATACATTGTAGAGTGGTTAACTGGGAGCTGTGTTTAGTGCTATTATAATATTTACTGCTCCCCAGTGTCATGAGAATATCACATATTTTGGAAAAGATCAAAATTCAAAGCTCAATTTATGGAATGCTTGTTACCTTTGGTTTTTCATAAAATTAAAAAATCTTAAGTTGGAACACTATAAACCAGGAACTGATTATATGTATATAGACTCTTTTAATGAGTTAGTGATTTGTTAGTATTTTGTTGAGAAAATTTTACTTCAGTGCAAATATTTTGTGATTTGAATTTTTAAATAATTTGTAGGCTTTCATGTAAGTTTTTTTGTATATTTGGATATAATTATTTTTCCTTAAAGTGATTTTGATATTCAGATAATGGTGGAAGATTCCTTAAAAACCAAAACAAGGGCAGGGTTCTTGAAGCTTCTAGATTATTAAGCACTTAAAAAAAGACAAGCAAGGCAAATAACCAATTCAGAAAGCATGGAAGCTCTGCACAGCTTCCTATGGCCCTGGCCCCAGACATATGCTAGATGTTCATGTATTCTTTATATATATACATTTATATATGCTTGTTTTGGGGTCACACCCAGCTGTGCTCAGGGCTATCTCCTGTGTACTCAGAGATCACTCTTGGTGGTGTTCGGGAGCCGGGGGTTGGCAGGGGGACGCCACAAGTCGTGCCAGGATTGTACCATGTACAAGTGCCTTTACCTGAGTCCAATCTCGCCAGCTCTGTGCTTTTATTTTCTCCTTTTGTAATAAACTGATAAATATTAAGCAGCTTTTCTGGGATTTGTAAGAATTTCTATCATTTAATTAAACCCAAGGAGGGGTAGATGGAACTTCTAACCTCTAGGCAGTGACTCAGAGCACAAATAACATACTGAATTGTGACTGTCCTTGGCAGAGGGACATCTCATAGAACTGAGCCCTTCAACTATGGAGACTGCTACTGTCTCCACAGGCAGCATCAGTATCATCTTTTAAGTTCATGGATGGTATGTGGGACACAGACACAGACAGACAGACAGACAGACACACACACACACACACACACACACACAAGAATCTATTCAGGCCTTAGTCTTGGTAGGCTCTGTGCTCCTAAGAATTTGTCCTTTCACCTCGGTTATCCAATTATTTTGCTTATATTTATTTACTCTCATAATCTTTTTTAGTTTTGTCAAGTCAACAGTAATACTCATATTTTCTTTCCAGATTTCAGCAATTTGTGATTTCTCTTTCCTGTTAATCTAACTAAAAATTTATTAATTTTGTTGACATTTTGAAGGAGCAATTTTCAATTCAAGTCATAGTTTAGATCAATTATGATTAAGAAAAACATAATGTTCCATTTTGTCTCCACTTATTCCTATATGGCACTCTATTTATAGCCATGTTTCTGATCTAAATTATTTTCCTCCTTCTTAAAGAATTTATTTTATCATATTGCAGCGAATGTTTCTTGGTGATTGGTTTTAATTTTTTAGGCAAAATATTTCACTGTCACTCTGGAAAATGCATTCTATTATTTATTTAAACACAGGTTGGGACTAGTAATTTCGCATTTAAATACTTTGCTATTCTTTATCTTTTTGTTTATGCAGTTTGCTGAGAAGTCCACAGGCCTTAATCGCCTCTATCCCCACAGATGAGGGGCTATAGGGAGTAAGGCTTTTTTTTTAAATATTATACCACCATGAGATATACAATTACAAAGATGTTCATGTCCGGGTTTTGATCATACATTGTTTTAGCACCCATCCCTCCACCAGTGCCCATTTCCCACCACCAGTGTCGCCACTCCCCTCTCCTCTAGCCTGCCTATATGGCAAGTTCTTTATCTCTTTTCTCTTCCTCTTCTCTCTCTCTTTTTCTCTCTTCTCTTTTTTATTTTGACTCTGGTGACTTTCAAGAATTTTTCTCTTGTAATAAATTTCCGTAATTTATATATGCTATGTTCAATCATGGTGTGTGTGTGTGTGTTTTGAACATGTGTAATCATCACAACGGGAGAAAAGGCTGCTAAGTTTAAAAAGAGAACACCCAGAATGACCACCAACTCGGAATTCTTGCAACTTGGCAACATTGCAGCAACATCAGAAGATGCCATCATTGACGACATTGATGAAGAATACAACCAATGGTTTAGCATCTCCATGATTGTGTGAAGAACACTGAGAGAGAGAAAGACAAAAAAGGACTCCTGTCTTCAAAAACTCATGAGCTCATTGGCCAACATGGCAAGGTGCGAGCCTCAGACGACCAAATGCTAACATCCAAGCTTGCAAAGCAGTGCAGAGAAGCGATAAAGGAAGACCTCAAAGAAAGAAGAGCAGAAATACTGCCAATGCAGCAGAAGCCGGGAAAAGCATTTGCAATGCCCGCCTGTCCTTTGCCAACTATAATACCAATATGACTGCCCTCCGACGTACTGATGGATCAATCACATCTTCCAGAAAGGCAATGGAGAAGATTATCCATGACTTCTACTCAGATCTCTTTGATGGCCACATCCATCTGCCCACATACCAAATTCTGCAGGATGGATATGTTGTTTCCAACATTCTCCCTCCTGAAATCTGACATGTCATTTCGTTGGTAAAGAAGAGAACAGTACCCGGCCCATACAAAAGTCAAACCCGAACACCTGAAGAATCTGCCGTCAGTACTCATCAATACACTGTCTTAGCTCTTCACATGCTACCTGTCTGAATGCAAGGTGCCCTCCCAATGGAAAACCAGCAGGACAGTTCTACTGTTCAAGAAAGGAGACATCCACAACATTGGCAACTATTGCCCAATCTGCCTGTTGGTGTTCATCTACAAGCTGTTCACTGGAGTCATCCTGAACAGGATTGGTAGAACATTAGATGAAGGACAACCATGCAAGCAAGCTGACTTCTGAAAAGGATACAGAAATATCAACCATATCCACATGGTAACCAAGCTCATTGATGTTTGTAGGGAGTTCAAGATGCCGCACTGTCTAACATTCATTAACTTGAAGAAAGCCTTTGATTCTGTTGAGACTGAAGCAGTCATTGAATTGCTACCAAACAGAGCATTCAAACCCAATACATTAAGATCCTTCATAGGGCTGTATTACGGACTCACCACCAGGAGCTCACCATTCAACAGGGAAATATCATTGATGTCAAAAGAAGGGTTTGGTAGGGTGATGCCATTTTTACCTAAACTCTTCAGCGCCACCCTCGAGAACATCATGCGACAATTAGAATGGGAAGGAATGGGAGTGAAGATAGACGGTTGGCAACTAGGACCACCTCCACTTCGCTGATGACATCGTTCTAGTAACACCAAATATTAGCCAAGCGGCACAAACGCTGACTGACTTTGACTGAGCATGTGGAAAGATAGGTCTATAGCTGAACAAAACAATGTTCATGAAAAATGAACTAGTTTCAGAGGTCCCATTCACTCTCAATGGAACAAACATCTCTGAATGCAGCAGTTATGTGTACCTAGGTCTAGAACTCGACATGATGAACAACCTAAAACCTGAGCTGTGCAGGAGGAAGAGAGAAGCATGGAACTCCTTCAAGAGCATCGAAGAACTAGCCAAAGGATAAAGAACCCCTGGCTCCGGGCACATCTCTTCGACTCCACCATTCCCCCCTGCATTAACATATACCTCAGAAACCTGGGCCCTACAAAAGCAGGATGAGAATGCTATTCGGGTCTCCCAAATGGAATAGAAAGAGCTATGCTTATAATATCATGCCTCACTCAAGTGAGAGAGGGAATTCGGAGTTCCAACCTCCGTCGACGATCCAGAATCAGGGACGCTGTCTAGTTCGCCAAGGCATCAAAGGTCAGATGGACTGGACATGTAATGCGATTTGGAGACAACTGCTGGACTAGACCCATTACCACCTGGATCCCAAGGAAAATCAAAAGATCACGTGGTCGCCCACCAACAAGATGGTCAGACTTCTTCGTCAAGCCACCGAATGAACGGTTTGAGGCTCTTCGTATTCCTGAAGTCAGAAGATGCTATTGGGCTATGCTGGCATGTGATAGGGTCAAATGGAAATGTTACTGGTGCCTATCAGACAATCGATGAATAACAGGATGTCAAGTGATCAATCATCCTGTTTGGCACTGAGCTTAATGAACCTATAATTTTGTATCTTAATTTCTTAATTTCTCTGCCATTATTGGATCAAGTGTACATACAAATTTGTATATTCACTCTTTGTTATTCTATTTATCTTCTTTTTTTGAGGGTCATCTTCCCCCAAAAGCAGTGCCCAGAAGGGCCTGGGGTCTCTTCGTGTAGTTCTCTGCCAACCCAGTCAGGTGGATCATTGCAAGCACTGGAGGATGTAGTGGTGCTCAGGCTCTTCAGTGCCAGGACTATCCAGACCACACTGCAGTGGTGGGGACTCCAGGGTTATCTCCTATGATGCTTGGAGGAATCACAGTGTGGGGAATTGGAGATAGCCACATGCAAGATATGCATAACAACTCCAGCACTATCTTCCAGCTCTTTCATTTACTTCTTGAATTCTAAGTATTAATCTATTACACATCTGACACTGTCAAAGAGTTTTCAGATGTTTTGTTCCATTTATTGCTTGTGTTGTTGTTTTCATTCTTTTCCTTATAATCTAGAGAGTTTCTGTGGATTCACAGTAAGGTCACTAACTATTTTCTTACATATACCAAGTCCACTTCTCAAATCTGCTGATGTTCTGTCATTGCTCACTTTTCCTGAAGTGTTTTTGGTTGCTAGAATTTCTTTTCGGTGTTTTCTTATATTTTCAGTGCCTTTGTTTCAATTGCGAAGTTGCACTTGTATATCAACTATTGTTTCCATTTACATTATTAACCGTAGTATGATGAATAATTCCATCTTTGGCATCAGAGCTTAGTGTAGTTCTGATCGTTTTCTCTTCAGAATGGGTTTTATTGTGATGTTTGGCATATTTTATCATTTTATGCTGAAATAAGACAAGTTTTGATTCTAAGTAATTGAGGTAAACAGTTTGATAATTTGTGTATTAGGCAAAGAGTTAGGTTCTGTTTACAATTTGCTGTAAAATTAAATGCCAGGGGTTTCAATTTTCCCCTCTGGAGTCCTTGGTTTTGTCTCCCCTTGAGGCTTGAGGTGATGACTAGTCTCCCTCTTCTCCTCGGGGAGTGTGTCTTGCAGCAAGTTTAGCTGAAATCCACCATCATGCCTCACAACCACATTAGTGGGTCAGTCAGGTGTGGAAGAGGAAATAGCTTTCATGGTGTGCTATTAAGTTTCAGTCTTGGGATGAATTGTGACTTTCACAACTGTTCGGTCACTCTGATCTTCCTTGGCTGTGTTGTTCCTAATATCTTTCTGTTAAATCTTTATCCAATTGCATATGTTTTCCCTTTCAGGAGATAGGAAGGTTGACAGGAGTGATGGGATAAAGAATTACCTCTGGAACCAGAGCTATAGTACAGCAGGTAGAGCTTTGGTCTTGCACATGGATGACCCAGGTTCAATCCCCAGCATCACATAATGTCCCACCAAAGCCTTGCCAGGAGTATCCCTGACCATAAGGCCAGGAATATACCCTGAGCAAAGCTGGTGTGGCCCCCAAACAAACACCACCACCACCAACAACAACAAAGCATTACTCCTGCCACCCCAAAGATAAATTCCTCTCTTCCACAGAGGCCTCTGCCACAGAGGTGCCAGTATGTTTCCCACCTCCAGCTACAGATACAAGATCTCAGGTCTTTACTATAAAAACTTAAGAAAAATCTTTCAGATTTTTAAGAAAAATCTTTCAGATACAGTCTATAAGCAAAAGGGGCTCCCCTGTAAAACAGTAGTCCCTAAATATCTATCCTAACACTAATCTACCCTCAGTCCCAAGCAATGCATCACACCCTCCACTGAAATACTCCTATATTTGTGTGCGTCTCTGGAGTCTTCTGGCTACCCAGTTCTGGGATGACAACTTGACCTTTTTATTCAAGAAAAGTCATGACTTTTTGGTTTGTCCAGCTTTTTCATGCTGTGAAGATGGGAATGATGACCTCCATGATTTCTAAACGTTGAAATTGATGCTGGAAGTTTGATTGCACTTTAACTTTTGCTCTTTGTCCAAAATAAGTAATATTTTTTGTCTCCTTCATTCTTTGGTTCTGATGGATTTGCTTTCCAATTTTGATTACTGCCTGAACAGTAACGCGTTCTGTATGCTCGGCTTTGCTAACAATGGCCAAACAGGATTGCAACCCTCTGCTGGAAAAATCACTAAAATAAAAGGCCGTTTTCCGCCCTCACCCATGCAGAGCAAAATAAGAGAAAGTCATGTCTACTTTCATTCTCTCCAAATTTTGTGCTTGTGATTTTCTGCATCTTAAAATTTTCAATTGAGTACACTGAATAATTGAAGTTTTTCCTCTGAGAATGGGAAAGGTTAATAATAATAAAAAAGAGGCATAATTACCTGTCTTTCAGTGCCAGTTGTTTATATCTCCCTCAGATACCTACACTTAAAACCATTGTATTCCATTCATTACAACTGTAAAAATTGCATAAAAATGACTTCAAGAAAAATCACAAAAACTATCCATTGGTTATGCACTTCTACATCAATAATGTGGTGTGTGTGAATAGATTTTTGTCCTCACTGCTGGCATTAAGAAGTCAGAAAATAAGCTCTATGAGAATTGGTCTTACAATATTTTTGCAGTGGCCAAGACCTATGAGGAGCACAGTTCATGTTACCTCATGGATTAATAAAGAAATCGATAAATGAGTGAAAGAATCAGTAGTCATAGGTCTTAGAGGCTTTGGGCTCCTTTGAGACAGTTTCCAAAGTTTCATATTTCACATGTGGTGGTTTGTTATAAGTATGGGATTAACTAATTTAGTGTTGGAACATGCACTTCATTTTAACTCAAATAAATGAATACCCCCCCCCAAAACAACCACTGCAAAATGATAAAACAAACAAAATAAACCCACTCAAAAGACAGCTGAATAAAATAGAACAAAATAGTCTTGAAATGAATTTACATAGTACATTACAATATAAAACAATGACCTCAGGAGTCAAAAAGATAATACAATGAATAGGGTACTTGTTTTGCACACAAGGTTTACTGGCCCAGGTTCACTTCTCAGGAGCCCATATGGTCCTATGAACCCTTACAGGAGTGATCTTTGGTCACAGAGCCAGGAGTAAGCCCTGAGCACCATGGGTGTGTCCCCTAAAACACAAAAATAATAACATTTCATCGCCACTGTAAACAATGATACTTCAGTAAAATATTTTATAGGGACTAAAATAATGAAAAATGCAAACTAAATATTAAAATACTTTTTAAAACATAGGGCCAGAGAGATAGTACATCGATCAAGGTGCATGCCACCCACCTCAATTTGATCCCAGGCACGACATGGGCTCCCAAACATTGCTAGGTGCAACATAGCATCCCACGCCCCTTCCCTGAACAGTGTTGGAATGTTCTAAGTAACTGCATATCTGACTGAAACATAAGTAACTGCAACTCTGAAATGAAGCACTGGCTAATTGGCTGAGAACAACCACGAGGGGTCCTGGCTCCCTCAGTTCTACTTGGGGCCCCGTACAAAATAAAAATTAAAATGTGCAAGATACATTATGTATGTATGTATGTGTGCTAGTTATGTTATATACTAATATTCTTTGTTTTTTTCAGCAGTGCTCAGGTGCTAGTCCTGATGCATTCTCAGAAGTCCAGGCAGTAGTACTCAAGAGATCATGTGGTGCCAGGATCAAATTCAGGACTCCAGCATGCAAAGGACATACTGCCCCCTCTCTAAGCTCACATTCTGGGGCACTTTTATGTTGAAATATGTTTCACATGCACTTTATTAAAGCACAGTGATTTACAAAGTTATTCATAGTTGAGTTTTAGGCATACAATATTGTTGCACCAATACCACCCCCAGAGTCAACCTCCCTCCAGCAATGTTTCCAGGTTCCCTCCGTATTCAACCCCACCTGCAGCCAATGTTGACATTTTTGTAAGGAGTAAAATATTTAAACCATATGCCCGTTCACATTTTCTAGACTTTCTATATCTGTTCCTCAGAGAAAAGTAATCATTTGCAAGTTCGCACGAATAATTCTTATGCCGAAATTATATAACATTTTGGTCCTAACACATATACATTTTGCAAACACCCTTTCTTCTGACCTTTTTCATATTCATGTTTATAAATAAGTGTATATTTAGTTACTACATTACTTGCTATTTAGCAGACCTTTGATCAAACATACCACATGTATTCACTCTCCTATTGCTGGCTATGGAGATTATTTCCAATTGTACCCTTTTTTTGTATACTCCCTTTATGAAAATTTACAGGTGTCTGATGCATATATACATTAGTGAGTAGAATTACTGATTTATAGGAAATACGTAAATTTATTTTGACTAGGAATTGCCCTGTTTCTCTCAAAAACCTAATTAGTTGGGCCTAAGTTTCAGTACAATGGAAAGGGCACTTGCCTTACAAGTGGCTGACCTGGATTCGACCCCTGCCACCACACATGGTCCCCCAAATATCACCGAGTAATCTATGAGCATAGAATCAAGAATTAGCCCTGAAAATTGCAGGTTATGGCCCCCAGAACCAAAAAATATGTACAAAATACTCATTTGTTTATGCTTTCCTTGCAGTAACTACACTTTCTAAAAAAATCAGATCTTTTACTGGTGAAGAATAAAACAGCCTGACAAAGAGAGAGAAAGAAACAATACTAAATACATAAACTGATTTAAAAGAAAATAATGTTTTCTATTACATATTAACACTATTGAAATACCCACCACAGAATAAAAACTATGTGCAAAGGACAAGACAAAAATTGTGTAACTGAAAAAAGACAACTGAAATAAAATTAACTAGATGGGCTCATCAGCAAAATGACTGGGACAATTAATAAAGATGAAGGAGGTTTAGCAGATATTTTTCAATATAACACAGAGATAAAAAAGTAAAAAAATATATTCACTCAAATGTAGGGAAAGCAACACATTTTAGAATCATTATTGAGTATTTTCTACATGGCTCTAAACCAGGAATAGATTATGATGTTATTTTCCTTATATGTAATAACAGGATAATAAAAGATACTGAATAAATGTTCTTCATTTGGTCATAGAATTGGGCAATATCTGAGACTGCCGATGAGGTGTATACAAAGTTGTGAGAGAAAGAAGAGAACTTGGGGGGTGGGTCAAACATCTCACACGAGGTAGGCAGCTTGCCTTGCATGCCACCATTCATGTTCTATCTACAGCACCTCATATGATCTCCTGGGCACCACTGGGAGTAAGCCCTGAGCATAAAGCCAGGAGTATGTGCTAAGCACAGCCAGGTGTACCCCAACCAGTACTCTGTCCCCTTGAATGTTTAAGGTTTTGTATAAACATTTAATCTTTCACTTTCCCTACAGCTTGAAGTTAAAACTATCACTATCACTATCTTCCCGTTCATCATCAAATTGCTCGAGCAGGCTCCAGTAACATCTCCATATGTCCTATCTCATGCTAGTAGGAGCCAAAGGGCATCTGCTCGCTCCAGGAACATAAAGAGCTTAAAACCA
The DNA here is from genome assembly GCA_021461705.1 of Cryptotis parvus. Lineage (NCBI taxonomy): Eukaryota > Metazoa > Chordata > Mammalia > Eulipotyphla > Soricidae > Cryptotis > Cryptotis parvus. The sequence goes on along the minus strand of JAJIBD010024285.1, from coordinate 53,593 downwards.
TTATATTAGGTCATGGGAATGACCTAACATAATTGTTACTGGTATTTGGCATATCAAATACGATACGGGCAGCTTGCCAGGCTTGCCGTGCGGGTGGCATACTCTTATAGTCACCTCTAAATACAGTGCGTGAGTCAGGCTGTGATAGGCTCGTCTGCTGAATGGAGTTCTGATGAGAGGGAGGTCCGATGTGGAAAATGGTGGCCCTCGTGGAGTTGGGGGTCGTCTGGCTTGTTGCGAGGCTCTACTGGGGTGGCAAGGCAGGGGTAGAACCCGCCATTCCTCCCGGGCGCCTTGTGAGTGGCTGGGCACAGGGAGAGCTGGTAGCAGCTCTGCCCCATGTCTGCGGAGTCTCTGGATCAGCATACCTGGGCCGGATTGAAAAAAAAAACTGCTGCAGGGTGGGTGTCAATGATCCGTGATTTGATAGGCTCATCTGCTGGATGGAGTTCTGATGAGAGGGAGGTCCGGATGTGGAAAATGGCAGCCCTCATGGAGTGGGTGGGGATCGTCTGGCTTATTGCGAGGCTCTACTGGGGTGGCAGGTCAGAGGTAGAACCTGCCATCCCTCCTGTGCACTTCATGAGTGGCTGGGCACAGGGAGAGCTGGTAGCAGCTCTGCCCCATGTCTGTGAGTCTCTGGATCAGCATACCTGGGCCGAAGTCAGAATAGGATGATTAAAAAAAATCAGTGAGAAGTAGTCTCTCTCTCCATAGTACTCATTCTGCTTTTACCCTGTAGCTGCAACATCACTGAAGATTCCCTGCGCTGGGGAAGAGCCTGACCTTCTAGTGGGGGCAATCCCACCCATCCAATGGATGATGATGCCTCCCTCCTTTTGGTAAGCCACCGAGTCAAGGCTCAGTGCTTGCCAGATTTTAAAATATCTTGCTTTGGATGAAACTGAAAGAGCTGTGCCAGGGATTGGGAAAGTGTAGTCCTGGTCCCCAGAGAAGACAGTCATCACTGTGCACAGTGGCACAGAAAAGGACAAAGGGGTACCCAAGTGAGAGCAATCGTCAACAGGAAATATTACAAGGGCACCAATTTTGTCAATTTTCGTCAGAACATTCAAAACTCTCTAACAATTGGCTGCAAATACTGAGAAATAAAAAAATAGCAATGGTAATATCTATGAAGTCCACTGCAATGTACAGCTTCAGGCATATAGAGAGTGAGTGCATTTCGTTTGGCAGATGAATGCCAAACACCAACTTTTTCTTGTTGTAAAACAAAATAAAGTAGTCTCTGTCATGTCATGATGAACTGTCATAGTTCTGAACTCCACATTTTATTTTGACATTATTAAAAATTAGCAAAACTAATTAGTAAAAATATTGGTAATTAAGTAACCTCTGGCTCCCACATGTTTATGGTAGATTCCACCTATTGACAAGACCTCCTGATCCATATTTTGCCTCACCTTTGATATCAGTATCATAATATATATTTATATCATGTAAATAAATTCCATCATTTTATATCTGTCTTTTTCCTTCTGGCTAATTTAACAATAAAAAACACACAAAAATATGGGTAATTAATTTTAACTACTAAAATTAGTTAAAAATAGTGAAACTATTGCTGGAACAATAGTACAGTGGGTAGGGCACTTGCCTTGCATGCTAGTGACACATGTTCAATCCCCAGCACCCCATGTAGTTTCCCTGAGTTGACCAGCAGTAAACCCAGAGTGCAGAGACAGAAATAAGTTGTGAGCAGTTTCAGGTGTGGCCCCCAAATAACCAAAAATTTGTGAAACTTTGAACAGTTCTTTCTTTACCCTGAGGCTATCATGAAAGTAGCCATATCTCAGAGTGGACCCTTAGTTGTGGATGGATTTTTTTTGGCTTCATGTCCACCAAGTCATCTGCACCCTTTTCCTCACCCAGGATTTCCATCATAGGATAGGTCGCCCTCACTATGTTCCCCTAGACCCAGTCTGCAGTTGTAGGGCAGAGCCTGGGGCAGCAACCCTGATGGCCACCAGCACTTCCTCTAACACTCCACTTGCATTTGACTCTGATTTCAATTAAAACTCAATTTTTTAATTATGGCACATTATATTTAATGGACCATTTCTTCTTTATTAATTTTCAGAAAAGGCAGTTTGGGGCAGTCTGGACAAGTGCTCAAGGGGCAACTCCCAGATCAGTGCTCAGGGAACCATACAGTGCTAAGGGATCAAGCCTGGCCCTCCTGCAGAAGACTGCACTAGAGAGGGTCACAGAGCTAGTATAGTGGGCGGGGTGCTTGTCTTACACAGGGCCACCCGGGCTGAACCCCACACCTCACATGATCCCTTGAGCCTGCCACAGTGGATGCATGAATGAGGAGCCAGGAGTAAGTCCTGAATACTGCCAAGGGAGGGCCCCTAAACCCAAGCAAAAGTACACACCAGTGATTTGAGCTATTTTCCTGGTTCTCAACGATTAATTTTTGTAAGAAGTTACATGGTGCTGTTTCTAGGAGACAAAGAAACAAGTGTTGCTTCTAAGAGACCAAAAATAATGCAACCAAGCACATGGGGCTTGTGTGTAAACAAAATAACAGATTGCAATGACCAATGTCTCACAGGCTGAAGAGAGACACTGGTCACCAATCATGTTATCTGCTCGGTAATTGTGAGCTGAAGAGCTAGTCATGAGATCTGCTCATCATGTAGTCACTTCTAGTCCATAAGAAACTTAAACCATCAGGTGGAGATACATATGTTTTGTTATTTTTTTAGATAATCGATACAACTAAAAACGCATTATATCATAATGCTGTAAAGTTCTGCTATATTACAAAAAACTGTAATGTTCACAAATCTCCTGTAAAAAGGCTTTTTCCAAACTTTATCCATATTGGGCAGCTTGTATTTTTATTGATGATTTTCAAATAGATCTTAATATATTCAAGATATTTATACTTAGCATTAATATCTATAGTAAATCTTTTTTCCAATTGTACTGTTTTAGAGAAGACAACATAAATAAGCTGCATTTTATATTTCAAAGTGTCAATATCTTCATCATTCTCTTTTTTCTGTGTCATTTTATGTTTTTCCCAAAGATGATTTCATACCCTGAAAATTTTAAATTTGCTTTCACATTTAGGTCTTTAATGAATATAAATTGTGTGTGTGTTCGCTGTGAGGTGAAGATAGACTTTTGCTTTATGTAATGAATAAATGGAGATGTTACTAGTGCCCACTAGAGCAAATCGATGAACAATGGGAAGACAGTGATTGTTTTGTTTAGGGGTCAAATCTGGTAGTGCTCAGGGCTTACTCCCCAGCTGAATGCTCAGGGATCACTCCTGGTAGTGCTCAGGGAAGCACAGGGAGTGACAGGGACCAAACATGGGTCAACCACATGCAGGGCAAGAGCTCTATCCACTATACTAATCTCTAGCCCGAATTTAAGCAGGGTATGCTAACTGGCTTGGCAAAAGTTTTGAATAATCCTTTTCCCCTTATTAATCTGCTTAATCACCTCTTTCTTACACCAATTCCCATATATATGGGAACTGATCCTCGTCTTTTCATTTTGTTCTCTTGATATAAATGAATATTTATGAACCCAAATCACCATATTTTAGCTATTTATAACTTCATCTTAAGATTGGAAGAGTGAATTCCATCTCCATTTTTACTCAAAACTGTCTTGGTAATATACAATTCTTTTCATTCCTATGTATTTTAGAAACAACCATGCCAGGACTCTAACTGGAATTATTTTAAAATCTGGTTTAAACTTATGGACCTTTATATGTTTATAACTATGAAAGAAGTAGGAACTTCTTTTTATTATTTTAATATACATTACCAAAATTTTGTCATGGCTTCCCTTTGATAATTTTCAAGACATCTTTTAGCTTAGTTCTATTGTGAATGGTTGTTAAGTCTTAAAGTTATATTTACTAAATTAGTGTTTTCAATGTATAGGGATCTTATCAATTTCAAATTTTATACAGCAATTTTCAATGCATGTAGCTGGCATCTGAAGCATTCATCAAAGACCTGATGATGCAAACACAGAAGATCAAGTATGACATCAATGGACTGACCAAGACAAGAATGCATGAATTACATCATGCCATTTTCAAACTGGAGAAGAACTGTTCCTTGGAACATGTGACGATAGAGGCTTCACTGGTGTTGGTATGAACTTAGCCATAAGCATCGATTCATTCGAATGCCTAACATTCCGAACTGGATGCTTATGCTTGAATAAATGTGGCTCATTGCCAGCAGTTTCTAGCTTCATCCTATATGCACCAACATCCAACTATGCTGAAGAAGAAATTTAAAAATTCTACATGAAGCTGGAGAAAGTTCTATAAAGAAAACCACACCTTCTACAAGATTATTGTCGGTGTTTTTTTTTTTTTTTTTTGAGTCACACCGGCAATGCTCAGGGGTTACTCCTGGCTCTGCACTCAAGAATTACTCCTGGCGGTGCTCGGGGACCATATGGGATGCCAGGGATCGAACCCGTGCCGGCACAGAACGGCCGTGTGCAAGGCAAATGCCCTGCCTGCTAGGCTATTGCTCCGGCCCCTATTGTTGGTGTTTTTAATGCTAAGATAAGAACAAGAAGGTTGCCAGAATTCCACATCGGGACTCATGGCCTAGAATGGAGCGAACTGGGTGAAAGTCTGTATGAGTTCATCATGTCGACCAAGACCATTCATGGTAACTCATAGTTACAGAAGGCTGAATCTAAATGTTGGACATGGGAATCTCCTGGTGGACAGTTTCACAATGAAATTTTCCACATCATATTCAATTGACTATTTTGCCTTACTGATGTCGTGGTTGTCCCAAAATTCCAGACAGGATCAGACCACCATCTCCTTCATGCAAAATTCTAGTTCACAGAATGGGGAGAAAGTACTGCAAAGTACTTGCCCTTCTGGAAGATATGATAGATCCATCAGGCAAAACAGGATGGTACTGAGCATTGGAGACTAAACGTATTATTGATGGCCAAACCTGAGATTTAGTAAATTGAATTAAAAAGATACAAGAAGTTCATTAGTTTCTATTTATAGTATAATTTTCTTACAGCAAGCTATTAATACTAATCCCAGACATAAAAGAAAGAATGAGGTCAGAAAGTCAGAACAGCAGAAAACTTGCATGCTCGCAACCTAGATTATATCCCAGGCACCCCATGTTATCCTGTGAGCCCACCAGGAATGATCTCTCAGCGTAGAGTTAAGCAAATGTTTCATATTTGATATGCCAAAAAACAGTAACAATTATAGACCTCATTCCCATGACCTGAAGGAATGGTTTGAGGCTCTTCATGTTCCTGGAGAGAGAATATGCCCTTGGACTACACTAGCATGTGACAGGACATATGGAGATGTTACTGGTGCCTGCTCGAACAAATCGATGAACAGAAAGACAAGTGCTACAAGAACCTCTAATATAATAGTTAAAAGGACAAAGAACCTCCAGCTCTGAGCACATCTCTTCGACTCTACCTTTCTCCCTGCATTAACATACGCCTCAGAAACCTGGGCCCTATGAAAGCAGGATGAGAACACTATTCGGGTCTCCCAAAGAGGAATTGAAAGAACTATGCTTGGAATATCATGCCTCACTCAAGTGAGATGGAGTTCTGAACTCCATCGACGGTGGAGAATCAGGGATGCTGTCTCGCTTGCCAAGGTGTTGAAAATCAGATGGGCTGGACATGTAATGTGATTTGGAGATGACGGCTGGACTAGAGCGTTACCGACCGGATCCCACGGGACGTCAAAAGATCACGTGACTGCCCACCTACAAGGTGGTCAGACTTCTTTGTCAAGGCCCTGAACGAACCGTTTGAGGCTCTTTGTATTCCTGGAGAAAGCGGATGCCAATGGACTACACTGGCATGTGACAGGTCCAAATGGAAACATTACTGGTGCCTACTCGAGCAAATCAATGAATAATGGGATGTCAAGTGATCAAGTGAAGCTCTAATATGTCACATTAGAATACATTGTGGTAGGAGAAAAGGCAGACTGTATATCAGAATCAGCATCTTTCTGTTTACAAGCAGCCATCTGAAGCTCCTTTAGCTGACATTGTTTCACCTGTAGCAAGATCACCAAAAAGAACCCCAGTGCTAAGGGCACAGCCAAAAGTAGGCAGCCCTGAGCAGTGTCACATCCTGCCTGAGTTGGTAACGAGCTTCTTTAAATTCAAAGGCAAAGCATATCTTGTCCCTCTCACTCCCCAATTCCCACCTCCTACTCCCACACTGGGGAATTGAACTGAGGGTTTCACATACAAAAAAATGGGCAGTACTCCTCTATTCCCCATTGCTGACTTACCTTATGTATTTATTTTTTCATTTTGGGCCACACCTGGCAGCGCTGGAGGACTACGCAATGCTGGGGATTGAACCACAGGGCCTTCCACATGCACGGAAAGTGCCCAGTCACTGACTTAAATGCTCATCCTCTCCCATCTTAGTATTTGAACTTTGCCTTGAAGTTTGAAACTCTGAAGTAAGGAACAATTCTGTTGAGTCATGGGATCAAACAAAAGCAACTTGGAACAAGCTGCATTCACGACACACTACATACTTGTCCATTAAATTTTAAAGAGAATGGATTGCTATTGAAGTGAGTTATTCAGTCAAAGTCTTGAGACTCCTTATTCATTCATTTACCAGCAAGCTCGGGTTTTCTGTATGCTGGGCCTGCTGGGCACAGCATAGTGGCAGACACACTTCATGGAGGCCCTTTCCACCACCTTTGTTTTTGCCTGGAGTTATGCTGAGGAAGTGGTCTCTAGGCGGAAGACTGAACCAGTGGCAGGGGGGCAGAAACAATGGGCAGGCGTGAGGGCTGTGCCACCCCCACCTGCTACTGTGCTCAGAAATTCTCTCCCAGACAGAGAGGCCCCTGGCACTTAGCAGGCGCCACAACAAAAATAAACCCAACAAAGGGACCAGAATGATGAGCAGCTCAAGAGTGAGGCTCCCTGGAAGCTGGCAGAGGACAAACCAGCTGCTTTTCATTTGGTTTTCATTGTGCCTAGAAACAGGACAGGCGAGACTCAATCTGCCAAAGAGCCATGTTACCATTTTGAAGCCCCTTATCAGAGAAACACAATTGCTGGGGCCTTTCAAATCAGCCCAGGAGAGAAAGAAGAGGCCTAATCCCCTCAGCTCAGATGCACTCCCCAACACTGCCACCCCCAACCCACCCCTACTCTGCAATGTCACCTGAGCTCTAGGTGAACAGGTGAGAACTGAATGCTTCCAAGTTGCTGCCAAAACATTCTTTCCTCCAACCCCATCTGCTCCTTTCTTTCTCTACAGGGAAAACAATTAGTTTTGTTTATTTTTGTTGTTTTAATCTTGCTTTATAGACTGTCAAGTCAATATCAGTTCAATGTCAGTGGGAATTTTCATCCTGTTGTGGTGCTGCCCAGAGAACCGAGAACAGGGTCTGACAGGCAGTCGGTCCACACAGGGTCAACAACTGCTGAAAGGAAAGTGAATGTAAGAGTGTTTCTTCCATAACTGAAGGTCTCAGCAGACATCCACTTCCTAGCTGCCTTACAGAAGTAAGAACATAGGCTGGAGCGATAGTACAGTGGGGAGGGCATTTGCCTTGCACGCAGCCCACCCAGGTTCTATCTATCCCCCAGCACCCCATATGGTCCCCTGAGCACCTCTAGGAGTAACCCCTGAGCATCGCCAGGTGTGACTCAAAAAAAGCAAAAAAAAAAAAAAAAAAAAAGAAAGAACATAGTCATGGCACCCTAGGGCCTCCCTGCATGTGCCTGGGCTAGAGAACCAAGTCAGAGAGTTCTGTTGCTGGTGTTGCTGTAGATTTGCAGCACTGTAGTAAAGCCAGTAATCTTCTGGGAGGCGTGATGTACAGACCATTGAAGTTCAAGTTCTCCTAATTTCCCTTTCTCCTTACTTCTTTGGCATGGCCTAGTTCCAGAAATACTACTCTATCCAGAATGATGGTGACAGAAGAGATTTGTCTGGGGGTTTGAGGCTCTGAGTCAGGGGTAGAAGACCTAGCACCTTGCTAGACCTTATACCTAACCAAGAGAAATATAGGAGCATCTCGGAGCATCTCTGTCTGTAGCACAACACATTTCTTATGGCACCATAATTTCCTGAAGAGATAGGACTAAATTGTTTTTGTTTTGGAGCTACACCCAGAGGTTTTCAGGGTGTTACTCCTAGCTCTGTGCTTAGGGAACACTCCTGGTGGAGCTAAGGGACCATATGGGATGCTGGGGATGAAATTCAAGCCTGCCATTACAAGGCAAGTGCATTGCTTGCTGCACTATTGCTCCAGCCTCAAGTTAGGATTGTTAAAGTGTAACAAGTATAAGAGTCAATACTTTGTGAAGAAAGAAAAGGAAATTATATTATAGCTATTATCATGCAGGAAGGCAAACCGTACACGTACTCAGTATTATCAATAAACATAACCCCAGTACCTGAATAAGTAATTGTTTCTGTGTTAAGTGTGTATGTGTGTGTCTGTGCAGTGAATATATAACAAAGCTCTGTATGCACAGCATGGGAATGTGTTCAAAAATTCACTCATTTATTCATTTACTCATTTATTCATTCAACATTAACTGCCCTATTACCTACCCGACAGCCTAACTAGGTAGAGATGGAGCAGAGCTGCTTGTTCACTCACCTTGATATTATTGCCATCATAATGAACCATAATTACTCTTATTTTCTTCTAAATATCTTAAAGCAGGCAAGCAATCACCTTTCTTGATCTGATGAAAATGCTGAAGATAAAATTATAGAAAGCACTTAGAAAATAATTGAAGACTCTACGCAGAAGCTACGTTCTGAGGCCATGCTTTTCCGCTGGGTTGGGGGAGGAAGGGGATCTAAGCAACATGAACTGGGGTCCACAGGGCCAAGATTAACTTCTGAAAGTAGAGCAACTTGGTACCTTTCCTCCAATGCTGAGATCTCTTCACCCAGAGTTTCCTGCTAAGCGTATTGCTGCTCACTTTGAAGCTCATGTAATCAGAAAAAGGCATATTTTAGTTGCCATGTTAACATCTTCAGATAATCTGATTATTACAGTATTTCCCAAAATATAGCTTTCTGGTGGAAGGTATCACTGGAAGGCAAAGGTGTTGCAGGTGCATTGCATCCCACCCGGAGACATGACCTAAATGCTGACCACATTGGGGCACAGAAGAAAGGGAAGAGTAAGAGAGACAGAATGAGCGCTCAGTGAGTTTGTTTTGATGCAAAACAAAGGTGCTGGAGTGAGAGAACGTATTTCTTTTTGTCATACCTGATCAGCATGGTAAACATTACAATTAAATTATGCGCCTTTGTAATTATCATATTACACTAACAGAATAAGAAGGCAGCACCGTATGTTAAGCAGCACACAAAGAAACACGACCGTACTTTAAACCCCCTATTGAAGTGACTACAGATCGCTAGGTGAGAATTTAAACACTTGAAGTGTTTTCAGATTACGGCTATGTAGGAGAGATGAGCGCTTATTGTATATCCAAAGAAAGAGACACTGGGGGAAGAGAACCGAGCTAATTGGAATTTAAATTTGATTTTTAAATCAGAATGCCAGACTGTTGACTTGGCTGAAACATGTCAAGGTAAATGGAACGTTGCACCTCAGTGGAGCCAGTGTGCCTGCTTCCTGGAAGCCAGTTCAGGGGATGTGAAAAGTTCTAGGCAGGAGAAGGGCACCTTCTATTAAAGTGCCGGAGCACTATTGCCAGCCACAATTTCTGCAAGGCCCCAGCCACTGACCTGAGCCCATCTTTGCCTATCTAAACCCCAGCCCAAGTAACTGCTTTACATTCCCTTCAAGCTTATAAAGTTATTATGATGTCATTGTGGAAAGAAATTAGCACAATACTGAGAGTTCAAAAATCTCCTTAAGTGGCTTTGATCATTGCTTTTGTAATTCAAATAGATGATGAAGTCAGCAGACAATCTCAAGGGTTCATCAGCCCAACAAGGTCCTTCCTGCACCCTCCCAGCCTCACCCCAGAATGGTGTTTGGAAAGAAACATAAAGAGATTTAATGAGCTCATAAATAGTGGACGTCTACCTTTATGGTCTGCCACTCCTCTGAGTCATGGATTTGGTTTTGTATTTGGTTTTGGGGGAGAACTGCAGAACACTGATAGCACCCACCAGTGAAGAAGATTTTGCTGGGCTGGGAAGCTCCATAAGTGCTAGTTTAAGAATCCACTGCCTGACTCAAGCGTCTGCTCTTAGCCTCCTGTTCCCACAAAGTGCATCTTGCCACAACCACAATTTGGTTGGTGCTAAGAAAACATTTTGATGTCAAACTTTTAAGAGATTTTTAGAAACTCATCTGAATGGAGTATGTTTATATCTGCAAGAGATAGGGCTGGAAAGCTTGCTGGGAACTAATGTTCAAGTCTTTTATAAACGACACTTTCCTCCCACAAAGTCTTTGTACACTGCAGTCTATGATCTGATTGATGAGAATGGCAGTTGAGCAATGGGAAACTGATTGTCAAGATAAAAGTCTCGAACTGCTCTTAAAGTCAAGGCAAGAGAAAAAGATCCTCCTTCCAAAGGAGCAGTTCTGTTGTGACCTTTGTAATCAACCAATAATCACTCTACCCTTTTGAGTCAGAACCTTGCACAGTAATGCTGTATGTGTAAACTATCATGTGACTCAATGAACATTTTTTAAATATTTTATTATACACCATGATACAGTTACAAAGATGTTCATAAGATGTTCATATTTGGGTTTCGGTCATACAGTGTTCCAGCACTCATCCCTCCACCAGTGCCCATTTCCCAACACCAATGTTCCCGATTCCATCCCCCCCTCCCCCGCCTGCCTCTGTAGCAGGTTCTTAATTTCGTCTCTCTCTCCCTCTCTCTCTCTCTCTCTCTCTCTCTCTCTCTCTCTCTCTCTCTCTCTTTCTCTTTTCCTTTCCTTCCACATTGTGGATTACAATACATACATCAAGAGGTTGTCATGTGTATCTTTTGCCTGTATTTAATGCTCAGTTCTAGATTGGTAACAATGAACATTTCTTGAGCTCCAGAGTCTGTGTTTTAGCAATGGAGCCAAGTCCAGATGGGTGAATCTAACATTAACAAAGTTCCCTTAAGGCCTGCTGTGGGATATCATTGAGTGAAGTGACAAAGATGACTGAGCCCTGTATCTCTCTTCCAGCAGGACAGATGAGTGTGCCCCATACTGCGGTGAGAGGAAGAGAAGTAGCCCCAGCTACAATCTCATCTCAAGTTCTGCGTAGTCTATTTACTGAGTCCATTGGCCAAAGAAAGACTATACTGAAGTCAAGAGAAATAGGGGAGAACCCCAAAGTGACTCAGCAGGGACAAATGAGAGGAAACATGGAGTACTAGGGCAGTTCCTGCAAGCCACAGACTTCACTCTAGAGAGTACTCTGCAGGACATCTGTCCTTTTCTTGATTCAATATCCTCCTGCTGACTTGTCCATGGAATTGACCTATCACAACCCTCCCTTTCTCTTCACTAGACAAGACTTCTTAAGAACTTTAATTGATTAAGGTACTGTGATTTACACTGTGATAATGATGGTTCCTTATGTAGAAAATTTGAGCACCAGAAGCATCACTAGTGGAATCAACTGTCTGTTTTAATATTTTTTTATTATTAAAAACAATGCAAGATTCATTTGCCTTGTATGTGTGAGGTCCTGGGTTTGTTCCCTGGCATCACATATACAGCACGTGCACATGCACACACACACACACACACATGTAATATTTAGATGATTTTAAAAAGAAAGTGTAAAAATTTAAAACAGATCACAACCTAGAGGTAATCACCTGTAACTTTCAATATGAATCTTTTCTGATTATTTGCTATGTCATTTTAAGTATGACTTGCATATTCTTTCTTTGAAAACTGAAAAATGTAGGGCAGTACTCTCAAGGAAATGGCCATTACCCATAATTCCAAGCAAAGAAATAAGCATGATTAACATTTTATCACACTTTTGTGATAAAATATACTTTTACTTTTCTTTTCTTTTCTACTATGTATTTTATAATGCAGTTATTATATGAATATATATTCAGTATATTAAATATATTATAATAGTTAATACCATTTTTAAAAATGAAATATATCTCAGGTTATTACTATTATTAGTTTTAATATTCAAGTTATTTGGCTTTTGTTTGGGGGCCAATCTTGGCAGTGCTCAGGGCTTACTCCTGGCTTTGTGCTCAGGAATCACCCTTGATGCAGCTGGGGAACCACATAGGATGTCAAGGATCAAACCTGGGTCGGACACATGCAAGGCAAATGCTTTTCCCACTGTATTATCTCTCCAACCCTTGAATCAGTTATTTGAAACTCCTACATAGCACATGGTCCTGTGATCACAACAAAAAGTAAAACAAAGATTTGAAAACAGACTATGTGTTGCTAGTTAAGCCAGTGGAACCGTCATAATTTAAACTATGCATCTTTTTTTTAAATTAAACATTTTATTATATCACCATGAGATATACAATTACAACGTTGTTCATGCTTGGAGGTTTCGGTCACATAGTGTTCCAGCACCTGCCCTCCACCAGTGCCCATTTCCCACCACCAATGTCCTCAATTCCCTCCCCCTCCCATAGCCTGCCTAAATGGCAGGTTCTTTATCTCTTTTCTCTCTCCCTTTCTCTCCCTCCCTTCGCCTACACATTGTGGGTTGCACTACATACACTCAGAAGCCATCATGTGCATTTTTTGGCCTGTATTTAATGCTCAGTTCTATGTTGGTATCAGCCCTTTCGACATTTATTCACACATGTTCCCTTCTCTGTCTTACCTAACCTCTGACTCCCTCACGTTTGCGGTAATTTCCACTTTTGGTAAGACCACCTGATATATTTATGTCATGCAAATAAATGCAGTCATTCTATGTCTCTCTCTTTCCTTCTGACTAATTTCACTCAACATGATCCTTTCTATGTCCATTCATTTATAGGCAAATTTCATAACTTCATTTTTCCTAACAGCTGCATAGTATTTCATTGTGTAGATGTACCACAGTTTCTTTATCTAGTCATCAGTTCTCGGGCATACTGGTTGTTTCCAGGTTCTGGCTATTGTGAATAGTGCTGCTATGAAAATAAAAGTGCGGATTGTGTTTCCACTGTATTAAACTATGCATCTTTTAAAAATAAGGTAGTGATTTGAAGATTAATTCCTAAAAGTACATTATCAAGGCAAAAAGATATGTGTACTTTTACTATTCTTTATCATACTCAATTGCTTTCTTAAAGAGCTGTATCAATTTACATATGTGTCCGGGAATAAATGTTGATCTCCCAGGAACTATAATGGAGGATCAGATCTTCACAAATAGTACTTCTTATAATCACATTCCCCCTGGGCTCTTACTCTGCCTCCAAATCTTAAAAAGCTACTCTCATGAATTTTGTCTTTGATGCTGAGCCAGGTTCAGTTATCGATTGAAGAGAAAGCGTGAGCAACCCCTTATGGATTGAAGGGAAACCCTGAGAACCCTCCTGGAGTGCACCCCTGGCCCAAGCACTCCTCTGGTCCCAGAGAAGACCAGCAACAGGCCCTCTGAGAAAATTCCTGAAGTTAATCAGATTCCTCCCCTCCTGATGACCCACTTCCCACAATTTTTTGCTGCCTTGTTTTCCCACCCAGTCCTCTATAAACTACCAACCCCAGCCTGCCAGCCGTTGGTTGTGGGGATAAGTCCAGTATCTTCTCATGTTGTAGGATATAAATAAATCTGGGGTGTTTTTTGCACCAACTCTCATCTCTTAAATCGGGACATCAAGGGAGGTGCACATGAACTTGGGTTCATATTAGAACTTGACAATCACGGCATACCTAGTATTTATAGCAATTACTTTGTACTTCATAAATTAGTAGCCTAGCAAAATGTTTACATATTTATGCTATTCCTTTACTCTTTTTCTTGCTATTTTAATGATTTCCTCATTGATTGATACGAGGTTTTCATCTATTTAGTGTACTAAGTCTTTTATTCCATACATGTTGCAATTGCTTTCTCCCTTCATTATTTATGGTTTTGACATGAAGTAGTTTAAAATTTTATCTAGTCAAGTATATTGATTGCTTCCTTTGAAATATCTCTCATTAGTTTTAAGCAGAGACATTTTGCCTTGTCAAGAATGGGATGGTTATTCATTTATATTCTCTTTCAATTTATTTCTTTTTAATAACAGTCCTTAATACATCTAGATTTTATTTTGATGTTTCATTTCATAGGAAGATCTAAATTGATTTCCTTTTCCTCATAAACCTAGCCTATTTTCCTAGCACCATTTATTGACTAATTGACCCTCCAATCTTGATTTGTGATGCTGCTTCTCTCTCCTACTGACCAGGAGCATGCATGCAAAGATCTGTTGGGGGAGCTCTGTCTGTGGCTAGGTCTTAGGACTCCCTCTATTCAGAAGAGGGATGATATACATAGTTTAAATTGAGAGAAAAGGGCAACACGACTTTTGTGATGTAAGATCATTAGTCTCAGGAATCAGAAAAGAAACACGACAGGAAAAATTCCTGACATGTGCACGCGCTGAGTTTGGATCCCAGCACCACTTGGCCCTCCAAACACCACTGGGGGATTTCTGAACCATCTTCCTTGACTGGCAGAATACTGGCCCCGGGTCTCTGAGCACTCTTTGGGAGTACCCTCCTGAAATACATTTCTGGGCTCAAATCCTGACTGCACAACAAACTAAGCAGATCAGGCCATTCCACTTTTCTGGCTCTGAGCTCCTCATCTAGAATATCCTCTTGATGTGCCGTTGGGTCCATCAAATGAGACTAAACACGTGGTTTTTGTGAATGTAAAGGACATTGACATAAAAATGTTAATTTTTACAATCAGCCTGGATCGAATCTGGACTCGGATTTCAACATGAGGTCCTCACAGGACGTCAGACAGAGATGAAAAAAGAAAAGAGAAATGGCCAGTTGGAATGTGGTTTGACCATGCTCCCACGATGCATCCTGGGTCCACTTTGAAGAAAGGTTCCCCCTTTTTGTTTTATGTACCTGGAAATCAATGCTGTAAATACCAAACAGGATAGGGATTAATTAATGACGTCCTATGTAAATGCCATTAGATATGAGAGACAGTAAAACAATTACTGGGAGCACTCTAGGAAGTGGTTTCGATAGATGCACAGAAAGACGGTAAATACACAAGCTTGGCCCTGAAAAAACATTATGCAGTGAAGACAGGAATTGGCAAAGTGACTTCCTGTTAAAACTTGACAACTCAGCATTAACTAAATACACAAGTATACACAGCAAAATGCAGCTTCTCAACCAACACAATTATCTAGAAACTTAAACTGGAGTTAATGAGTTTGGAGACTCAAAAAGAAACAAGGTTCATTTACGCTTCCCTGCAGATTCAGCTTGAGAAAGAAAGGAGTATTTCTTTTTAACTGTCCAAAATGCTCTCTGAGGTCCAAGCTTAAGGAAAAAAATATAGACAGGCTTGATGGAGAGAAGGATTCTCTCACAATTTCCCAGAGTTCCCCAGAGTTAGCCCATGGCTAAAGTCAAAAGGAGCAATTCCGTCCAAATGCTCAAGAATGAATCTGTGATCAATATAAAACCAATACTGACTCCCTGGGCTTTTCATAAATATTCAACCCATGAGTGTTGAATTAAATAAACCATGAAGCCTCAATATTCATCGTGTGACCATGTATGGAGATCTAACTCCTTGCAATGACTCTTTTAGGCAGATGAGTATATAAAGATAATCAGACTTCACTTGTGCCTCAAGGATCTGAAGTTCAGTAAAGGAGATGATGTATATCTAAAATGATGAACATGTATGAAATGATAATTAATTTATATGTATCTATGTTGCAAAGTAATAAAAGATAGAATTTATGGATGATACATGATGCTGACAGAGTAAGAACAGATATGGGGTAAAAGGCTATACAGAGGAACAATGGTAAAGGGAAGCAAGCAGGGAAAAGTTCAATACTTGCAAGGACAAAGGTGAAGGCAAAGTCAAGCAGAGAAAAGACTGTCATACCTAGTATGGTCAGCCCAGGGAGTACCGTGAGCCTCAGAGAATGGAACAGAGCTGGGAGCTAGAACAGTAGACAAGAACTGCCTTGTCTTGGGGCAGTGGACATTCTGCTCCCTCTAACACTCAGAGCATAAAATCTGACTATTCCAACTGTGCTTCATGTATGTTCTAGAGCCTAGCATAGTGGTTGAAAAAGTGGTGGCTCAGTTAATACCCACTGCATTACACTGGAGGTAAGAAAACAATGGCTAACAACACAGTGTACTGTGAACTAAAGCAAGGCAGAGAGGAGGAGAAGACTCTGGAAGGAGGTTCCCCACCTGCTGTGATATAACTGAGCTTCCTAGTTAAAGCTAAACCCGTTAAACGGGGCCCATAGCATTCCTCATTGAATCTACCAACGGAAGTTGAAAATATTTCCTATGATTTAGATCAATCCTTATCACCTTGTAATCTTATGGATTCTACTATATGAACAAACATACTTCTGAGGGAGGTATCTTGTCACCAGGAAGCCGAAATATTGAAGAACCTGTCAGAAGAGAGACCTGGAGAAACGAATTAAGTGTCCATGAAGGAGGAACAGATCGAGAAAATGCAACAAAGATCATATCATATTATTTAGCCACAAAAGAGGGAAAAACTGCAATGTATGATAATATGGGTGGACTTTGAGGACACTGTTCTAAGCAAAACAAATCAAACAAAAACAAACTCTACATGATTTCACTACTACGTAGAAAATACAGAAATGCAAGTACTAGAAGACAGACATGGGGCAGAGCTGCTACTGGCTCTCACTGTGCCCAGCCGCTCATGAGGTGCCCGGGAGGAATGGCAGGTTCTAGCCCTGGCCCGCCACCCCAGCAGAGCCTCACAACAGGCCAGACGACCCCCCCACTCCATGAGGACCTCCATTTTCCACATCCGGACTTCCTCCTCGTCAGAACTCTACCCAGCAGACCAGCCTATCACAGACTGGCTCGCGCGCCAGTTCATCAATAAATGCTGGATTTTGAAATGACTACAAAAGTATGCTACCCGCACGGCAGAGCCTGGCAAGCTACCCGTGTCGTATTTGATATGCCAGATGCCAGTAACAATTTTAGACCTCATTCCCATGACCTGATGGAATGGTTTGAGGCTCTTTATGTTCCTGGAGCAAGCAGGTGCCCTTGGGCTCTACTGCATGAGACAGGTCATAAGGAGATGTTACTGGTGCCTGCTCAAGCAAATCGAAGATGAACGGGAAGACAGTGATACAGTGAAGTCCTAGAAGCAAGGACCACATTGGCAATTGTAGGTGGTGGGAGTAAGGGGAAGGGAACTAGGTCAAGGACAAAAGGCACAAACTTCCAGTTTTAAGTCTTGGAAATGCAGTAGACAACAGACTGAGTAGAGTTAAATATGTCTCACTGAATATATGAAAGCTCCTTTAATTATTTCTATCAGAGAAGTTTTTACCCTAGGCTCCCATACATTCTCCTCCCTGTCCTAGGTTAGACCCACATCTTTAGACTTCATTTTATAAGAAAAGTCAAGTGCTATTTTGATTTGGGGATCAAACATCTCGTTGACTTTCAGCTGAAAATACTCTAAGTATAGGCAGTTTTCTTACCAGCATTAACAATATCCTTTTTGTCCTGTCTCTTCCTTCATGCCAGCTTTTGACATGCTCTCTATTGAGTATACCTTTGTTCCACAGCCTTTGAACATCCAATCAGTGGTCAATGGTCTGCTTTGCCATATCTGGCGCTTGCTCCCATCCTCCCACCTCAATTTCCCACAAGCCCCTCTGTTCTCTCTTACTTAACCACATCATCAACTTTTCCCTGAGCCAGACAATTATTTATTGCAAATACCACATAAAGCATCATTCAAGACACATAAAACACCAGTAATTATAATGAACACATGTTAAGCATATGCCACAAGGCTGGATTTTCTAAACTGTGAACAGTAGCTAATAATTATTTAGCTAACACTCATTGAGAGCTTACCATGCATCAGGTCCTGGGATGGTGGGCTTTGGTTTATTATTAGCAACCACTTTGACGATTAGGGATTTTCAGTTCCCGTAGATGAATAGGAAATTTAAAACAACGGCAAGTCACAGGATACATGCAATAGCACAAAACACTGCAAGATAAAGCTGGAATTTGAACTTCCAGCTGATCCCAAAGCCGAAACCTTCTCAGTTACAAATGCTGTGTCAGACGAATGTTATGTTGCTTTGAAAAGAAACCTTGAGTTCCCACCCCTGATATATCTGCTGGGCCAGTTACCCTGACACTTGTGATTCGTTTTGAAGGGCAGTTACTCTATCACTTGTGGTCTATGGGAATCAAATTGGAAATGGTGAATACCTACCCCACTCTGGTAAGGGAAGAGAGGGTCTGAAACTTACAACAAAGCAGTGTGCAACAGGGAAGGAGTCCAGGTTCACTGGGCTTATCCACGTGACTCAGCAGCCTAGCTTGAGCCTCCAAGGTCCAAGGTGCCTCTGAAAATGCATCTTTCCCACAGCACAGTAATTCCTAGGCAATGTGCAGGCCTGGACCAGTTGTGGCATAAAGGGGTCAAGAATAGTTTAACTGATGCATGCCATGGGGGTTGGGGAGACAACTATTTCCCTAAGCCAAACAGGGAGCCACAGAGATAGAAGGGTTTCAATCTTGGGGTCACAGGTAAAAAAGAGTTGAAAACAACTGATCTACCAGTGGTTATAAACTTTGTTCCACAGGCTGGTGCCTGGATAGGTACCAGTACTCAGATGTAGAAAGGTGGAAAACACCGCCTACACCCAGTAGGTTCACATTTACAGAGAATGTGGGTCAGATCAGTGTTTCTCAGCCTGGGGCCCTTTGGCTCATTGATATTGCAAGGGATCCACAGATGAAAATCACATAACTGAGAGATCATGTGAGGAGACTAGGAATGGGACATAGAGATGCAGGTAGGAGAAGGGGAACACAAAAAGGAACCAAGAAGGGGTGGCATCTAAAAATGGTTGAGAAACTGGCTTAGCTGGGAGCTCCCGGGGTTTCATCATATCTCACAGGGGTGGTAGGAGATAGCCAGGTGTCACTCACCTTTTAAGTTGCTCATCTTTTCCAGTGCTCTCGAGCCCATGTGCTCAGTCATCCAAGAGCTGCAGCCCACATTGCCAAAAAAGGCAAGCACAAGAAGGAAGGTTAGTACAACAATCAGCCAGGCAGATGCCATCTGCAAGGATGAACTGCTATACAGCAGGTTCACTTTGTCAACAAGGGCAATGGCAGACCTCTGAGCATCTGAGTTCCCTGGGGAGCTCATCGTGACAGAAACACTGGAGCAGCTGTGAGAAGCCACCTCCCTGCCGCCAGACAGCTTCATCAGCTTGTTCTCTGTGGAGAAATGAAAGCAGCCCAGATGACAGGGAAAGTTTGAGATCAGCTCCTCTGGCGGGCCGAGGTCAACAAGGGCAAGGGGTCAAACCAAAGTGGTGGACATAGGATGTTTATTCCCCTCATCAATTAAAGTGGCTAACTTCACAGGAAATGAGGGAGCCTGCCTTTTCTTCCCACCTAATACATTTTCATTGGTTTGCTTTTGCCAAGAGTGCTCAGAACTTGCTTCTGACTCTGCACTTAGGATCACTCCTGGAGGGTCTCAGGAGACCATATGAGGTACCAGGGATCAAACCTGGGTTGGCCACATGAAAGGCAGGCACTCTACCTACTGTATTATTGCTCTGATCCTCCCACTAAATATGTTTTTCTTCTATTAGAATCTGTTTGAACTGAGACTTTGCCGCCCAAATTTTTATGGATGTATAATGTCCATTGAAAAGTGGTAAACAGAACTAAAAATATATAAATTTCTTATCAAATTCAAAATTTAGGAGCAACCATAAGCTAATAAGTATGACCAATGACTTACAGGGACACTTCTATGCAGAGTGAGTCAACCATAAAGGACTTGTATGGAAAGAAAAATAAAACGTGTCTATTCAAGGAGCTGGAATAGAACAGAAACCACAAATACTTATTTCACTTAATAACAATGTAGTGTACAAATTTGAAAATCCAAACACTTATCTGACACCATAGACAAAAAAATTAAAGAAAAATGAATCAAATACTTGGCTGTGAGACCCAAAGTCTAAAACACATAAAAGCAAACACTGATGACCTTCTCCTTGATATTGGCCTTCGAGATTTGTTTGGGGACTCTGACAGCAAGGAAAGTAAAACACACACAAGTGGAACTCCATCAAACCTAAAAGCTTCTGCACCGTGAGAGAAAATTGCATCAGAGCAAAAAAGACCTCTCAGACTGGGAAAAGATATTTGCACATCATACCCCCAACAAGGGGTTAATAGCCCCACTACATGAAGAGCTCCGCCATGGAAACAATCCCGATGGAATCTCTCAGCTTCTATGATGTTATGACTTTTCATTTCTCGAGGTCCTAGCATCAATATCCAGATTTGGACATGTTCCCAAAAGGGAAAGGAGAAAGTAGCCCTTTGTTTTCTGAAGCTCTCTCCTCTGCCTGCATGTCCTGGAATTGTGAGAGAACAAGGTGGCGTGTGATGAAGATGGCTGACGGCAGCCCCCTTACAATGCTTGTGAAACACTGATTTTATAGATAGCAGAAACCAAGGGACACAAAAACTAGGAAACATGACACAGGATGTGGAAGACAGGCAGCTGCTGAAATAGCCTCATTCGAAGGATGGAATAAGGAGCTTCTCATGACTGGGTGTCTCTGACGTTGTTTGACTCTGCCTGGATAAGAAATAAGTTTTTCTTGGTCATTCTTTCTAAACTCTATGCAACCTCGGTAGTGCAGCCTTTCCATTCTGCTCCCTATTTCTTTTCCTCATGTGGGAGGGTTCCATAAGACAAGCAGAAACAAACCACATAGTTCCCCCCAAAATGAACAAAGTGGGGTGGGAGTCAAAGAATGGCATGGGTGCCCTCCAACCTTCCTTTCTGTGGTACTGTAGCAAAGACACGAGACCATTATTGATCACTAACCCATTTCCTCATCTAGAATTGGAAATGGGACTTTTTAACCCTGTAGCCAGGGGTTAAAGGATGTCACAGACACACAGGGCACCAGTCATTGCTCAGCACGGGTGCGGCCTTGATGAATTTTAGCTCCTTTCCTTTCCTCTCCTGAGCATCTACCAAGTCATCGCTCTTACTGTGTAAGGCCAATTATAAATAAATCACAGCCCTATAAAGTGTTAGAACTAGAAGGTACTTTAGAAATCATCTATAGAGTCTGTTCCCTTATTTGAACAAAGGAAACAGAAGTGGCAATGTCAGGGGCAGGCTCAGGGAAGGAGCCGGAATCAGGAAAGAATCCCAGGAGGTTCCTTCTGAGCTTTCCTGCAGGTAAAGATTTTGACCCACAGTACCACATTCTTTCCTAAGCCAACCCTGTGTGCCAGGGACACCTGGGGCTTGGGTAGCAGAAAAAAAGGGGCAGGCATGGCTCTCTCTTTTCATTTCCTTTCCCATCCACCAATTAGACAAAACTGGGTTTGAAGGTTACTGATGTCTGGTTGCCAATGCCAACAATGGATTCAAACCTGTGTCTCCCCTCAGCTGACAAACTGTGCGTGATACTCAGCCTTCTTTCTCCTCTGAGCTGTACCCAAAGAGAAAATAAAAAACTCCCACTTGGCAGAAAAGGAAAAAAAATATTGGAAAGTCTGGGTTCTGTGTACCTGTGGAGCTGATGGGGAAATTAGCCATACTATTGCACCCAGGGAATCTCTGTGAGTTCACTCTGCCCAGCCCCAGTGACCGCCAGGGCAGTTCACTCTGCCCTCTTGCCAGGAATCTTTTGGAGTTGCTGGAAACAGACAATTTCAAAATGATTTTTTCAAGGTCAAGAATGACAATGGCAGCTGAACGCAGGAAAAGAAGCCTGTCACCACAGCCCTGAGCTGTGCAGGGGAAATCCGCATTCCTGGTCCGGGGAGTAGACCTGGCATGGCCACTTTCCCTGCCCGGGGGCACTCGTGGGAATGCCCAGAGTCACTTAGAGGACCACCTTCGTTCACACGCTTTCTTTATCCCAAGAACAGATTCCTCCAGGTACCCTGGTCCTTTGCAGCACTGCTCCCCACCCAGGTGGGGTCCCCTTTGTGTCACTGCTCCCTACCCAGGTGGGGTCCCCACCTGCCTCTGTTGCTTCTGTGCGTTTTCAGCTTGGACTCATCCAAGATGTCTTGTCAGACAATAGCGCTTGGCAACTCTGTTGTTTTCCTCCCTCCTGGGATTACATTACTTTTTCCTTCTTGCCTCCACTTCTTCCTAAATGGTGCCACTGGAGATTGGCAGAAGAAGGCTGGAATGATTTGTTGGCTTTCCTTAGGCAGTGAAAGCCTCTCCCGACCACTGAAGAGTGATGCCAGAGTTGGTGCTTTCCCAAATTGCATTTTTTGTTCTGCATGAAACATAATCTTAAGAGGAAACAACAACAACAAAACTGACAGAATTCAAAGTAGCCTTCAAACCACAACGGTAAGATGTACAGGCGTGGGGACAGACACAGCGAGCTGGAAGCCCAGACAAGCACAGTTGTTTTCATGGGGAAAGAATGAAATGCAGGTTAGTTTTTCTTCTCCCCTATGTTACTATTTATAAAAATTCTTATTTTTAAAACTTCAGGAGCTTGAGAGATAGTACAGGGGTTATGGCACTTTCCTTGCATGTGGCAGACCTGGTTCAATCCCCAGGACCACATAGAGTCCCCGGAGCCATACCAGATGTGATCCCTAAGAAGAGAGTCAGGAGTAAGCCCTAAGCACTGCAGTGGTCTGACCTAAAAAACCAAAAAAATAAAAATAAGGACTAGAGAGATAGCATAGTGGGTAGGGCACTTGCCCGGCTTCAGTCCCCAATGTCCCATATGATCCTCTAGTCTGCCAAGAGGAATTCCTGAATGCAGAGCCAGGAGAAACCCCAGAGTCAGCATCAGCAGGTGTGTCCCCAAAACAAAGAAAAACACCAAATAACTAAAAAAAATGTTTAAAAAGAAATAGTCCAAAACATTCTGGAATTGGTTGTTACTAGATAACTCAGCCATTGAGGTATATAATAGCTTGGCCTTAGTGCCAAACAATTCTACCCAGACACAGAATAGGCTCTTTTCTTTCCTGAATAAGCAAATTATGATCCAAAGTCCACATAAGAAGAAAAAAGAGGGGCTAATTATTAAATTACAGAACTCCAAGAGCAATTAGGTCAATATCGATGAGTCATCAAAAGGAAGAGTTTTCCAAAGCTCATTTAAACTGTGGCAGATCCCTTTGTTTACCTCTGGCTATCAGGGATGGAGGCTGAAAGAACCAGTGTCACTTACACACCTATTCAGCTCTGAACAGGTACCTGGATGTGGTACCTGGACCAAGACCCTTTGCCTCAAAGGCTGTACAGAAATGGGAGGCCTGAAAGCACAAAAGCACAAACCAAATAAAACAAAAGCAACTGCCAGAAATAACTTCCTTTGATTCTCTCTTGCTTCCTTCTCTCTCCGAATCAGCTTCTTTTGATGAACAGGTTTGAGGTCTTAGAGGCTCACTTGTTCTGGTGCAGGAAAATAAATTGGCCTTGTTCATTCTACTTGATCCTCCTAGATCTGGGCTTTGCTTTACACACCCCCTTAACCCGAGAGAACAGGCCACATTCCAAAGAATATCTTTAAACCAGCTAGTCAATGACTTAAAACTGTGCTCTCACCCCAATTTCTGCTCTTGCCACTTTAAAGTGAACGTTTGGTCCCCTTAGCAACTGAAATGACACATGTAGGCATCCATTAGTACTGCCTTCAGAGCTGAGGTGGCATGGTCTAGAACCTTCATTTGTAAAAGAAGCAAGACAACCTGTTTCTATAATAATTGTACCAGCTATAACTTCTCAGACCCAACTTAAAAACTCAACTGGAAAATGTGCCCAAACCTACAAAGTTCTGTAATGCCCCTTCCTATTGATGTGGTTATAGAATGGAGTGTTGGTCCTTCCTGAGCTTGAGACAAGAGATATACCAGGAACACCATCTTTCCTTCCTTCTTTATCTTTTCATATCGCTCACCTCAAAGTATACAAAAAACACTGGTTAGAAAGATCCCTGCCTCCCTGTCTTCACTGCAGCACTGTTTGTCAGAGCTGGTATGTAGAAACAAGTTCAAGGCACACAGTGATGATTGAGTGCATCAGGACGACATTGAAATGTGGGATACAACCACAGTGGATTATAGTAGAACACCATCCCTCCACCGCCCCTCCAAAGAAACCACCATGAGAGCTTGCTATCTGCAATGTGGGTGGACTTTGAGGTGATTATGTTTAGTGAAATAAGTCATATTATGTTTAATGAAACAAATACTATATGCAGTTCCACAACTGCATAGACTAAAGAAATAAAGCAAATGAACAATAAAAAAAAACAAGCAGATCTTTGGAATCTGACAAGAGAATAGTGGTTGTCATAGGGGAAAGAGGTGGGATGGATAAAACGGGCAAAAAGAAGTCAAGTGTGTGATGGTGGACAGAAACTAGACATTTAATAGCGATCCTTATGACTTCTGCGGATGTCAGATTCCTGCTGCAGCCTAAACTCTAGGCATGATTATAAACTATGCGATCATACGGCGGAGTAAATAACGATGATCACGATGATAATAACAATAAATACTATTCCCATTTGATCAAAATTCTAAAGTACTTAAAGTACAAACATGTTGATTTTATATGAATAAACAAAGTGAAAGGAATCCTTGTTAATTAGAACATCTGTCCATCCAATTCCATATTCACCCTTTATTTGGAGGGAGAAGAGAACATTTAAGACCACGCTCAGCAAATTTCTTTCTCAACAGGTATTACATCATACCTGCCATGTCATACACCACAATTGCCAGAATTTATTCCTCCTTTAGCAGAACATTAGTACCCTTTTAGTAGCCTATTTATCTCTACCTACAACTAAATTGCCATAGGCATGCTCATGCCTGCATGCATCTATGCAAACATATATGCATACACACATTTCACATGGAAGGGAGAGCTACCATGTTTGCTGTTGTTTATACCTTGACTTATTTCACTTACCACAATACTCCAAATTCACCCAAATAAGTTACGTGACAGGAATTCATTTTCTTTTTCAACAGGTTGAGGTGCATCCATCATATACACCACACATTGTATACATCCACTGGTCCCTCTGACAGACACCACAGCTGTTTTCTTATCTGGTCTACTGTGAATAATGATCACTTCACTTGATCACTTGAATCCCGTTATTCATCTATTTGCTCGGGCGGGCGCCAATAACATTTCCATTGGACCCTATCACGTGCCAATGTAGCCCAATGGCATCTGGTTGATTCAGGAATAATTTTCCACATCCGGACTCCCCTCTCATCAGAACTCCATCCAGCAGATGAGCTGATCACAGCCCGGCTTGCACAGTTCATCAATAAATGCTCGAGTTTGATGTGAATAATGATGAAATGAACAATAGTAAGGATCTCTCTTTAAGGTTACGATGTTTTTTTCCCTTTAGACAGACACCATAAAATGGAATTCCTAGGTCAGTGGTCATTCCGTTTCTTAGTTATTAAGAAGCCTACATACTATTGTCCATAGCATCTCTACCAGTTTGCCAAGTAACATTTAATACACACAGCCGCAGACTGATATTTGATATGTGATAACTCTGAGAACAGTAAGAATACAGCAAACAAACATCCCAGATGAACAGTGAGGCAGTTATTTCCTGGACCCTGAGGGATAACACCAAAGCTAAGGTGCCTGTCTTGCATTCAGTTGATCAGTTTTGATCACCAGCACTGCACAGACCCAAGCACCATCAAAACCAATCCCTGAGCACAAAGATAAGAGTATGAAATTAGTAGCCAGCAATGCTGGCTGTGCTCCCCTAATCAAAAGGGAAATGGTTTCCAGGAGAAGGTGAAACTTGGTAGGAAGAGTATCCAGGTGGATACTGCAGATGGAGAAAGTCCTTCTACTGGATTGAAACAAGAAGTGTAGGTGAACAGGAAGGGCAGGAGAACAAGGGTGTGGAAGGCCTTTGTGTGCCCGGTGACTGCCAAGTACTCACAGTCACTGTGGCACAGGGCTGTTTTTGTTCTTCTGATTTACTCTAAGGGTGAGGCAAGAAAATACACTGACCATGGAGAAACAAAGGTTGAAGAAACAGTATCATGCTGAGATGTGTTGTCCTGGTACAGGATTGCTTTCTGGAAAGCTCCCCAACAGCCCAGGATAGAGGATGCACATCACGGGAAGGAAAACAGGGACAGGCAGACACACAAAGGGCTAGTAAAATGATTCCAGCAGGAGGTATTAGAATCTGACAGAGGGGACAGGTAGACCAGGGCTCAGAGGGATCCTGAAAATCTTCCAACATCTTTGTGAAGTCAATACGACCAAGTGATGTGGACAGATGATGATGTATTATTTCACTTCAAAGAAGAGATGGTTGTATCCACGTGAGCTCTATTTGATGGGAGTGGACAGACACTGTCGGGGGAAATTCCAAACATACCTACTGTACTTATTTTGATTCTAAGAGCTATCAAGTTTGGTCCAATATCATTCAGCACTTGACTTCAAAATGGAAACACTCATTTTGAGGAAAGAAAAATATATTTTGGGATTCATGGAATTTCCTTTTTAGACCAACATCGGGTAAAAAATTGAACTTGTAGAGCCTCCTAGAAAAGGAAAATTGTCCATTCAAAGGGCTCCCTGGGTTCTGCGATGGCCTGGTTTCAGTATCACTGTCTGTCACTGTATCACTGTCTTCCCGTTCATCATCGATTTGCTCGAGCGGGCCCCAGTAACATCTCCATATGTCCTGTCTCATGCTAGTAGAGCCCAAGGGCATCTGCTTGCTCCAGGAACATAGAGAGCCTCAATCCATTCGGAATGAGGAATCCATTCAGGAATGAGGACAGTACCACAAACCATTTTATTTTCTATCACACAATGGCTGAAGTTTGGCTTCATCATATTCCAAAAGAGACACTTAGACTTCAAAATCCAAAGTGCCACCCTTCCCCTGCAATGTGCCGAGATTAGAGGTAAACTATTTTAAAACTGCACACTTCTAATATGCCTATTATTGAGTCCTGTGCCTATTATTCACAGATCTGCACTACAGATCGAGTCCTTTTTTGTTACAAGATCACAGCCAGGGATGGTGTAACATAGCTACAGGCTTCTGATGTTGTGCTACATTAAGTGGACTGTAGGGACATGAGCAGATACACTTACTGCTCCAGTAAAGCGTAAAGATGAATCAGAAACTTCAATAAGAGAAAGCCCAGATCTACCTTCCCTATTTGCCTTTCAGTCTATAAAGGATTTAAGTACAGGAAAAAAAAACATATTTTGCAAGGATCTTTTCCTTTTTCTTTAAAGGAATGATAACAAATGTCAATTCTTTCAGTAAGAGTATCAGAAGGACTTCTTTTTTCTTTTGTTGGTGGGGGTACAGTTTGGGGAAGTTCTAAAGCCATGCTCAGAGGGTGTAGGTTTGGATTCACACCCAGCAATAACTAGGCAAGTCTTTATGGATAGTTGAGTGCTAGGGCCTCCAGGGCTCTAACCAGCAGGTGTAGGTGAACAGAAATTGTAGGTGAATAGGAAGCATAAGTGAAGGAGAATGTGGAAGACCAGCAGTGCTCAGAGGACCATATGTAACTGGGGAATCTAACTCAATGTCAGGCATGCGCACTCTGGCCCTTGAGTTCTCTCCCTAAGCATCTTCTTTAGCAAGTTGACCTCGCTAACTAGTGAGACCCTGCTATAGGCCAGTGATGTGAACGGAGCATCTGGACCCAGAATCACAGTGTAAATAATAATAGGAACATCTGGTACTGAGGCGACTGCTTTTCCTCCATATGGAATTTTGATTTTGTTCCAAAGAAGGAAGTAACACCTACAAGAATATAGCTCCTGGTTTTGAATAAATTACATATACAACACAGCAAGGCACTGTACGCAGGTATCTGAATTTAACATGGCTAGTAGCCCAAGTCCCAGAGCCCCACTCAGCAAGCCCAGCTTTCCCTTTCAATTAAAAATGTTCATTTCAATTTCCATGGATCATCCCTCTTCAACTCCAAAATACTGAGATGTAAATTCCTGGAGTTTTGATTGGGCTATTATTATAATATACCGAGCATATCCCAGAGTGAAAGATTTGAGGTTAAGTGGAGATTTGTTCCCATGCACAATGCCCAAAGATTCAAGTTTAAAATTTATTTAAAGATGGCACAGAGAGATGTAGAAGCCATGGTAGTCATAACGCAAACAATAAGACAGAAAGCAGCCCTGTTTGCTCAGTTCAACTCGTGTAGATGCAGAGAACATGAGGTTAGAAATGGCAAAAGTCTCTAGCTCAACCAAAATCAACAAGTGTGACTGACATGGGCAGATGGTTGGAACTGAGCCAATGACAAGTAGAACAATTAACAGTATCTGAATATAAAAGGCAAGTGTGCTGCTGGAAAAGTACACAAACCCACAATTGGCGAATATTTGCTAGACAATCACTGATTTATTATTCTAAACTTTGCCCAGGAAGTGTTAGCATGCACGACTGATACTGATTTTCTCCCTCCAGTGAATACAACCCCCTACGGAACCCACAGTATCTATTCCTTCTGTCCACAGCTCTATCAGTGCTAACCAGAAGCAGGCCTGGTGCGTAGTAGGCCATCACCTTGACTGCATGCATCGATAACTCCAGCAATGAGAAGAAAGCCCTACAATTCATTGGTAAAATCATTTATTACACTGGCAATTTAAAAAGCAATTTTTCAACAGGCTTGAAGTAATCCACACAACTCTCAAATAGTTTTTCACTTCGTTGGCCTATCTACCTTGTATCAGGCTTTTAATACAAGCTTGAAACACACTGAAAGGAATGCCCTTAGCCACATAGTTCACTCATATGTCTGCTCTTGCGCCTTTTTTTTCTTTTAAAATAAGTCTAATGTTTTCCAAGCTCAGTAGAATGGACCCACGCTAATAAACCCACTCAATATTCATATCCAAACGTATTACTTTGACACACACACACAATCACAAACAGGGCAGGAACTACATTAGGTTTTGCAGCCCTAATTCATTCTTGCTTGCAAAGCCACTGTAGAGGCACGTTTCGTATACAAATCTAGGCATGCCGACTGATTTCTACCCAGCTGACGGCGGAGGCTATCTCGCTCCCCAACTTCCACCACCACATGGAAGTGCCCAAAGGAGACACAGTTCCAGGCACCTGACAATGCAATGCCTCCATGAGCTCTCCTTATACCAAAAGATTTTAGAACACTGGAGAAGGATAAAGGAAATGTTACAAGGATGGACAGTGAAAAGAATGATGACATAGTATCTTAGGGTAATTACATTTTTTTCTGGATAAAGTCCCAACATGTAAGCACTATAATTTTACCGGAATTAGGAGGAGTGATGAATAAGAGAATAAAATCTATCAGAGTCTTTTCTCAATTCTTGTTATCTTGGCATGAATGTCAGTACTTCACAGGTTAAGGGTGCACTGGGGACGACAGCAGAGAATTTCTTTTGGGGAGATTTCCATTTCCCCCTACTACTAAGGTTCAAAGGTAGTCAAAGAGCAGGTTCAGCTGAGTTCTGCAACACTCTCACCTGCAGGAGAGTGCATGAAGAGATGCAGAAAAAAATGAAAAGGAGAAGCAAGACAAAGAAATGATCCCTTAATGAAATTCTACAGTGAACATCAACAATGTACACTGTCCCTTTCTTCACCTACTCATTTCAGTCAGGTATTAACTTCACACCTACTGAGGTCATCTAAATGGGAATGTGATTAAGTAGTTAAAATCATTTTGGCTTAATAGCTATTAAAACCAGAAGTTTATTTTAAAACAGATCTGCATTGGCAA
Organism: Cryptotis parvus; assembly: GCA_021461705.1. Classification (NCBI taxonomy): domain Eukaryota; kingdom Metazoa; phylum Chordata; class Mammalia; order Eulipotyphla; family Soricidae; genus Cryptotis; species Cryptotis parvus. The sequence continues at coordinate 23,559 of JAJIBD010024285.1, read as the reverse complement.
ATTAAAGCCCACATTATTTAGCAAATGTGGAAAAAGTCTAGATAATATTCAAGGTTATAAATAAGTCCATTAAACTCATAGGGCTTTGAATCTTAAATTTTGCATGTTTTGACACAAGTACACTGTGATTTGTAACTCATTGTAACAATAGGGGAGGTTTTCTATTTGAGAGGTACAAAGATAAATACAAACTGATAAAAAATAGGATAATATATCAAGATAATATATCAAGATCATGAATGATGTCATTACCAAAGCAAATGCTTCACATTGTCAATATGATAAATACAAGTGACTGTTGTTTGTGAAATACTTGTGAGTATATAATCATATCAGTTATGTTAATTAAATCACAACTGAGGTTAGCCCAAGATAATGTTAATGTAAGCCACAAAGCTTCAGTTTCAGCAATTTGGTACATATATAATAAGTATATACTAAATTTATATATATATATATATATATTTTACCTATGACCGACTGCCCATTTCTTTCTTAGGTTATGAATCATTTTCCATTTCTAATACAAAATGACCTCAAGCTGTTGGCTTAGGAAATGTAATTGCTATTATTCTGATTGTTATTGATAATAAATAAGACTAATCATGAAACTTCTCTGCTGGGAGTTAGGATTCTTGGTTTTAGAAACAGCTTTGCCATCAGCTGGAATTGCTACCTGGCAGGAGTAATGGAACCTCAGTGTACTTCTTCATTTACAAAACAAAGGAGTCCGCTTAGCTAGACTAAGGTCCCTGCCAGCCTGAACAGTTCTTATGCCTATGATCTATGCCTCTCACCAGTTAGGCTAATTTAAAAAAGGCAATGCCAATTTTTGATCTGTTTTCTTCTTTGCTATTATAATTATTATTGATCTTCCAGAAATACTCTTTTCAAAGCCTCTGGGGGCATTTGTAAAATGGACACACAAGTGCTATGAGAAAGGAAAATGGACAGAAGTTTCTGTCCTGCTAAATATTTCATTCCATTCTCTAGTCAAAAGCACAGCAGTGCACTTCGTAGGGCCTCATGGTTCAGGTGCTTACCCACAGACTGAGGGCGCTCTAACCCCAGAAGACTGAGAGGTTAGTTTCATATGAGCTTTCTGAATCCCAGGGGCTGCTTTGACTCCTACTAGGAGGAAACTCTGTGAAGGAATAGCCTGGGAAGAAGCAAGGCTGTTTCAGTGCTACCGGGTTTGAGCTGAACCTTGAACTAGCCTCCTTTCCTGGCACTGAAGGGCCTTCTGCTTGAACTGCCCACAGAGCAGGAAGAGTGTGGCGTAAAAGATTTTGGCTCTTTCTACTGCACAGTTCTTCACAGCTTGACTGGCAAAGCTCTGGATAGCAACACCACCCACCACTTTCTCTTGCTGCCTCCTGTTCCCATCAACCCTTGCTTCCTTTCTCCTGCTGAGATGTAGAGAGGCAAATTTGGACTCCAAGTTCAGCAGTCCAGAATACAGGGGTGAGCGAAAGCTTCAGGGAGTGTTCAATTACGTCAGTGCTCCAAGGATCCTAGGCCCTCTCCAGCACGCCCCCAAAGGAATCACCCACGGATACAAGGCCTCTAATTATTTTGAATGTTTATGTGAAGGACCCATGAGGAGATGCAGCTGATTGCTCAACTGATCATTACAGAGTGATTAAGTTTGACATTTCCAAAGAATGAGGTGAAAACCTGCTGGCTCTGGTAGGGCCGAAAGATGATGCCTCTTTATGAAGTTCACTGCCCCGAAACTCACTTGGGGAGCAAAATAAGGCATATTAGAAAATATCCCCAAATTTTATTTTCACTTTTTAATAAAGCAAAGTCATTTTATAAAAGAATTCTACTTTTTGAAATTAAAGTTAAAGCACCACTTACCTTTGGTCATCGAAATGAAAAAGAAATTTACTGATGACTATGTAGTATGGGAAATGTGAAGTGAGAGAAAGAGTGATTCATGTTCAAAAGAGAATGTGAGCTTCTCCAGAGGGAAGAAGGCCAATATCCCCAAATTTTAAAGAAATGTTTTATGCTAATGGACTATTAAACATTTAATGCTCTGTTAACAAATGGTTATATCTCCATTAAGCACCATCATGATCTGTGCACACTTGATAAACATTTCTGCTGTCCTTGAGAGGAACCACACACACTGTAAGGGCTAAAATATAGGCATCTTGTGAAGAAGTAAGAGCGCTTACATTAGAAACTGACATCAGAAGCAGTTTCTAGGGATGAGACACATAAAAAGGGTTCCAATAACCTTTTGGCAAGCCAGAACATTCTGGAAGTGACGCGGGTCCCGTTCTCCTGAGGGAGTTGATGTGGGAAGACATTGCTTCACTTTTCACAAAGAAAAACAGAACTGGCTACCTGCATCTCAGGTAGAGTGTCTGGGGTGCTGCGGCTGGCTGGGCGGGCGCCTGGGGCTGTGGTAGAGCCCCAGGTCTCGGCAGAAGGTGGAACTACAACCCCCAGAAGTCCGAGCGGAACCGGAAGTAAACCGTCATTTTGAACTCTCACCCCGGCCTGCCTGCATCTCAGGTAGAGTGTCTGGGGTCTGCGGCTGGCGGGCGGGCGGCCGCTTACGCGCCGCTTATTATTACTAAAACTAGGAAATTCAACACCAAGGGTAGGTAATACCCTCAAGAAAAAAAGAAACAGTACACTAGAGGAATCTATCCCTGAACACCGCAACACCATGGGAAAACAACGCAGATCCCCAGCTCGAAGAACAGATGAAGGAATTGACCGTGAAGAATCAAAAAAGAATACAGATATGCATGATCACTCTGACAATGAAATTAGAGAGGAAATTGGTAGGATGTTTAAGGAGCTCAACGAAAAAATTGAGCAGATGTCCAATAAAATACAGGAGAACATAAAGCGAAGCAGTTGAAAGGGCAGTCAATAAACTACGGGAGGAAATGAGAGCAGAAATCAGAACCATGCAAAGAGAAATATCATCACTTAAAAACTCAGTAGATGAAATGAAAAACACAATCGGGGCTCTCAACAGTAGGATGACAGCAGCGGAAGAGAGAATCAGTGAGACTGAAGATGAGCTGCAGAAAGCACTCAGAGAACTACATAAGATGGAAAAAGATCGGAAAATGGATCAGCAACGGAACAGAGAACAATGGGATGAAGCCAGGCGGAACAACATAAGAATCATCGGAGTCCCAGAGGGACAGGAAAGTAACCCCAAGGAAATTAAAACAGTTAAAAACATCCTGGCTGAAAAGTTCCCCGAGTTAAAGGATGAAGGCATCCAGATCCAAGAAGCCCGGCGGCGTACCAGCAAGAAGAGACCCCAATAGAAAGACCCCAAGACACATCCTAGTCAAAGTAATGGATGCCATAGACAGAGACAGAATTCTTCAGGCAGCAAGATCAAAGAAGGAAATTGTGTACAAAGGAGCATCCATTCGACTTTCAGCAGACTTCTCAGAAGACACCCTCCAAGCCCGAAGGCAGTGGTGGGATATAGTAAAAAAACTTAATGAAATGAACGCCTCAGCAAGAATTCTTTATCCAGCTAAACTCTCACTCAGATTTGAAGGACAGATATACAACTTCTTGGATAAACAACAGCTTAGGAACTTTGTAAAATCAAAACCAACCTTAAAAGAAGGACTGAATGATCTACTATAAGGCGAAACATAACCCAAAAGAACAACCAACCTATACAGAGAGATGGCACAAAATCCCATGACAATAATATCTCTCAATGTCAACGGTCTAAATGCACCAGTTAAGAGACACAGAGTGGCAAAATGGATCACAAAATTGAATCCGACATTCTGCTGCCTTCAAGAAACACACCTGAACAATCGGAGCAAAGACAGGCTCAAAATAAAAGGCTGGAAAACAATCCTTCACTCAAACAACCCATCCAAAAAGGCTGGGGTAGCCATACTGGTATCTGACAACATAGACTTCAGGCTGAAGAAGGTCAGAAGGGACAGTGAAGGTCACTTGTTAATAGTCAAGGGATGCATATATCAGGAAGAAATCACGCTATTAAACATATATGCACCCAACGAGGGGCCAGCAAAATACCTAAAACAACTACTAATAGACTTCAAAGAAGACATTGACAGCAACACAATTGTAGTTGGAGACTTCAACACTGCTCTATCAACCCTGGATAGATCAACAAGATTGAAACTTACCAAGGAAATACTGGCCCTAAAAGAGGAGATGGAAGAAAGAGGGCTGGTAGACATATACAGGACATTTCATCCCCAAAAAAGCTGAATACACTTTCTTCTCCAGTGCACATGGAACATACTCAAAAATAGATCACATGCTGAGCCATAAATCATACCTCCATAAAATCAAGAAGATAGAAATTGTGCCAACTATTTTTTTCAGACCATGATGCACTGAAAATAGAAGTTAATTGTACACAAAAACGGAGACCAATACCAAGTACCTGGAAACTAAACAGCTCACTGCTGAACAACCAGCAAGTCATAAAAGAAATCAAAGAGGAAATCCAAAGATTCCTTGAAACAAATGAGACTGAAGACACGAATTACCAGAACTTGTGGGATACGGCAAAAGCAGTGTTAAGAGGCAAGTTCATAGCTCTTCAGGCATTCATCAGAAAAGAAGAAAAGGCCATCATAAACAGTCTGACTTCACAACTTAAGATCTTAGAGAGTGATCAACAAAAGGAGCCCAACCCAAGCAGAAAGAAAGAAATAATAAAACTTAGAGCAGAAATCAATGAGATGGAATGTCAAAAAACAATCCAGAAGATCAACGAAACCAAAAGCTGGTTCTTTGAAAAAATAAACAAGATTGACAAACCACTTGCAAGACTTGTAAGAAAAGGAAAAGAGAGAACCCAAATAAATAGAATCAGAAATGAAAGCGGAGACATCACAACTGAAAACACAGAAATTCAAAAGATCATCAGAGATTACTATGAGAGCCTGTATGCCACGAAACAAGAGAACCTAGAAGAAATGGACAAATTCCTGAATTCCTATAGCTTCCCAAGTCTGCAACAAGAAGATTTGGAATACCTCAACAAACCTATCTCCATCGAGGAAATAGAATCGGTAATCAAAAGTCTCCCCTAAACACAAAAGCCCAGGCCCAGATGGATTCACCAGTGAATTCTACAAAACCTTTAAAGAGGACCTACTCTCAATTCTTTTTTAAGCTCTTCCGGCAAATTGAAGAAACAGAAATACTCCCAAATAGCTTTTACGAGGCACATATCACCCTGATACCCAAAGCAGACAAAGATGTCACAAAAAAGGAAAACTACAGACCAATCTCCCTGATGAATACAGATGCTAAGATCTTCAACAAAATACTAGCAAATAGAATCCAAAGAGTCATCAAAAGATTGTACACCATGACCAAGTGGGATTCATCCCGGGAATGCAAGGATGGTTCAACATCCACAAGTCAATCAACATAATACATCATATCAACAAAAAGAAAAATAAAAACCATATGATCATATCAATAGATGCAGAGAAGGCATTTGACAAGATTCAACACCCGTTCATGATGAAAGCTCTCCGTAAAATGGGGATTGAAGGAACCTTCCTCAAGATAATCCAGGCCATCTACTACAAGCCCACAGCGAGCATCATTCTCAATGGGGGAAAAACTGAAAGCCTTCCCCTTAAGATCAGGGACAAGACAAGGCTGCCCACTCTCACCACTTCTATTCAATATAGTACTGGAAGTACTTGCCATAGCAATCAGGGAAGAAAAAAGACATTAAGGGCATCCAGATAGGAAGGGAAGAAGCCAAGTTATCACTATTTGCAGATGACATGATATTATACCTGGAAAACCCAAAACTCTCTACCAAGAGGCTCCTAGAAATAATACATTCTTACAGTAGAGTAGCAGGGTACAAAATCAATACCCAAAAGTCAATGGCCTTCCTATATGCAAACAGCGAAAGAGAAGAAAGGGACATTAAAGAAACTATCCCATTCACAATTGCACCGCAGAAAATCAAATACTTAGGAATCAGTCTGACAAAGAATGTAAAGGATCTCTACAAAGAAAACTACAAAACGTTACTTCAGGAAATAAAAGAAGACCTGAGGAAATGGAGACACATTCCCTGCTCATGGATTGGAAGGATTAACATTATCAAAATGGTAATACTCCCTAGAGCTTTATACAGATTCAATGCGGTCCCTATAAAGATACCCATGATGTTCTTCAAAGAAATTGAACAAACACTCCTGAAATTTGTATGGAATAATAAAACCCCCACGAATAGCTAAAAGCAATCCTTGGGAAAAAGAAGATGGGAGGTATCACTTTCCCCAACCTCAAGCTCTACTACAGAGCAGTTGTAATTAAGACAGTGTGGTATTGGTATAGAGACAGACCCGTAGACCTATGGAATAGAACTGAGTATCCTGAAACGCACTCACAAATATACAACCACTTAATCTTCGATAAAGGAGCAAAAAATATTAAGTGGAGCAAAGAAAGCCTCTTCAACAAATGGTGCTGGGAAAACTGGGCAGCTACATGTAAAAAAATGAACTTAGACCTCCTTCTAACGCCATGCACAAAAGTCAGATCAAAATGGATTCTAGATCTCGATATCAGACATGAATCTATAAGGTACATCGAAGAAAACATAGGAGAAAGCGGCCTCTATGACATCGAAGCGAAAAGTATCTTTAAAGGCGACACACCACTGACCAAGCAAATGGAAGCAAAGATAAACAAATGGGATTATATAAAATTGAAAAGCTTCTGCACCTCAAAGGAAGACGGTGACCAAGATACAAAGACAATCCACAGAGTGGGAAAGGATATTCACCCAATACCCATCTGACAAGGGGTTAATATCCAGAATATATCAGGCACTGGTAGCACTCCACAAGAAGAAAACAGCCAACCCCATCAAAAAATGGGGAGAAGAAATGAACAGAAGCTTCCAAAAAGAAGAAATTCGAATGGCCAAAAGGCATATGAAAAAGTGCTCTTCATCTTTAATCATCAGGGAGATGCAAATCAAAACAACAATGAGGTACCATCTCACCCCACAGAGACTGGCACACATCCAAAACAGCAAGAACAACCGGTGCTGGCGTGGATGTGGGGAAAAAGGGACTCTCATCCACTGCTGGTGGGGTGCCGACTGGTCCAGCCCTTTTGGAAAACAATATGGGCATTCCTCCGAAAGCTAGATATTGAGCTCCCATTTGATCCAGCAATAGCACTCCTGGGAATATACCCTAGAGACCGAAAAACACATAGCAGAAACACTATCTGTACTTCTTTATTCATCTCTGCGCTATTCACTATAGCTAGAATCTGGAAACAACCTAAATGCCCGAGAACAGAGGACTGGCTAAAGAAACTGTGGTTCATCTACACTATGGAATACTATGCGGCTGTCAGAAAGGATGAAATTATGAAATTTACCTGCAAATGGATGGACATGGAGTCTATCATGCTGAGTGAAATTAGTCAGAAGGAAAAGGACAGATATAGAATGACTGCATTCATTAATAGGATATAGATACCAGTGTTTTAATAAATATGGGAAATGGTAATGGCAGATTAAAACTCACCACTGAATATACACAAAGAGACTTAAGTGATAAACTCTAAATATCTGCAGGGCTAGCCATAATGTGTAAAATAAGAGGGAGAGAGATGCAGAGACAGAGAGAGATAGAGAGAAAGAGAGAGGAAACTGGGGTACCTGCTATTAAGGCGGGTGGGGGGCGGGAGGGGGAGGGGGTACATTGGTGGTGGAAATGGGGCACTGGTGGAGGGATGGGTGCTGGAATACTGTATTACCAAGAACCAATTATGAACACCTTTGTAATTGTGTGTTTCACGGTGGTATAATAAAAAAAATTAAAAAAAAGAAAAACAGAACTGACTTATCTTCTAGTCTATCTCCCTGGTTTCCTTTCCCTCCAACAAGTACCCACTTCCCCTGGAGACAGCCACGAAGACCAGCCATACCGGACGCCATGTTAGCAGTTTTCTAACTGACTTTCTGGAACAACATCGAAATGGATGCTCAGAAAGGTGGCGTCATTGCATACAGATCCACATACAGTACCAACAATGGCACTGGATTTGGTTCTGAAACCCACAGAACTGCCCTCACTTAAGTCTCTTTCCACCTCCTCACTGGGCTCTTTCCATCTCCTTAATTCACAAAACTTTATCAGCCATGACCTCCTCCTTGAAGCTGACTCCAGTAACACACCTCATACCTTTCTCCCATTTCATAATGGCTCCTGACCCCTCTTGAGGCCCCTGAATACTTGATTTGCTGGAGTTTAAGCAGTCTCTCACTTCAAATGATGGAGTTAGTGCTAGCATCATCACTGTTTAATTATTACTGTTCAGATATTTTGCTGCCCCATGGGGTCTGTTAATCAGTTACCAGGGGCCCTTTTTCTAGTATTGGGGTGCAGCTGTCCCCAATTTCTGGATTGCTAGTCAGGCTGAGGCTCTGGGGCAGAAAGCCAAACAAAAGCCATTTCTAAACCCAATCTGTTTCTTTTCCTGTCCATCCCTCCTGCCCTCTTTCCCAAAATCAGGGCAGGAAATCCCAGAAAGTGTAAAAGTGTTAAGCTTTCTTCTACCCCAGCTGTAATGAAAGTACAAGAGTCAAACCGAGAACCTACCTCAGAGCCTGGACCCTCCATCAACAGACTGAAGTTATGGGCCCTCTGTAGACATGCCACCTGGAGAAGCTTGCCTGCACCTCAGTGCTCAGTCCTGGCTTCTCTCAGTTTATTAGTGAGTGGAGAGATAAAATGACTATTCTTATGTCACAGAGCAAGGGCGCTCCAGCTATGCAAATGTTTCCATGAGCGTTAGGCCCTCCAGTTGAGGACAGATAGAGGGAAGCAGAGGAGGTTGAACATTGGCTCATCGGAGCATGGGACAATGACTTGATGTGATTTAAAAAACAGCAAAAAATTAATTTTTTGTGGCCTATCCACAGATACCTCTCTTCATCTTTTTTCTTGGATGCTCTTCAACTTATTCTAATGATTTCAAGATTTCATCAAACTTATTCTGTAAAGCAAATGTGACTTTTCTTTTTTTATCTATGGCCATTTTCTGACATTTCCACATTGGGCAATTTTATGTTCTGGCACACCATGCCGTTTGGGATTTCAGACTCATTTTGTATCCCATTCCCTTGGGCTCATCATGCCCACCATCTTTCTTTTCCAGGTTAACACTTACTTAGCTTCTGTATCTGACAGATTCACAGAGGGATCTTTTCTCTCTGGATTTTTACCCTTCAACTTCCAGGCTGACCTAACCCACTTTGCTTTCCAACTTCTCCTGGCCTATCTTCCTCTTTGGACACAAGGCTGCATCCCTGTCATCTCATAGCTACATTAATTATGTGATGATGCAGACAGTGCAGTACTGGGCACTGTAGCTGACACAGAATGCAGGAAGAATAGACATTTCTCTTGGGTATTAAACAGAAAGACTCTATGTGTTTAGAGACTTGTACAGAAAATGGTACATGAAACTAAAAGAAGCAGATCTTTGCACTGATTAATTAGCCTGTTCGAGTAATTTTAAGCATCAGAAAGCGGTTCAAAAATCATTACTGGAGATGAATCGTTATGATGGAGGTTGTGTGGTAAAGCATCATGGGAAAATAGACTATACTATTTGTCAACTGCATGCATAACTGGGTCAGTAGACATGATGGTATATTTATCTCACATGCTGATGTTTAAATTTCTCACAATGGATCCTTTATTTCTCCACCTTTTTCTGACCACAATGCATGCATGCCTCCCCCACAGGCTTATCTCCTTTCAATGGTCCCAGTTGGCTGTCAACTCTAGTGTCATGGCACAACTGACACCATTTTTACTTGAGGCCCCATTGGAATATTCTGGGACTATTAATTCAGGGACTATTAAAATTCTTGGAATATTTGGGAATATTCCAAACCATTCATGACTGAGTTGAGAAACAATGCATAAGAGGGAAGGACAATATTTATATTAAAATTTCTATCCAATACTCACAGACTACTGAGGTTTCCTAGTAATACAAATAATACAAATGCAATTTGTTACACAATTTACAATACATTTACTCATTATTATTTTGTATGTTTGATTCCGAAAATCAAAGTATGATTTTTAATATATTTATCAAAGCAAGTTATTTTAATGTTGATAATCAAATACCTGACAATGTCACATGATATAGTAAATAAGATAGATTTTCTTTAGAAGCCCAGTATGAACCATTGTCCAAAGGTTACTAGTCCTTTCCTTCACACTCTATTTTATAATGCAATTAAGAAATCTTTTGGCATGTTGAAATGCTATTCTTGTCCTGGAAATAGAGATGTTATTGGTACTTTCAGCATTTGTTGACTTTACTCTTCAGCATTTCTCTCCATCATAATGATTCCTCTCAGTGATGATTTTTGAACCATTTTTGACACTTGAAATTACTGAAGCTAAATGTTAAGTAGGGCAAGGATCTGTGTCTTCTCAGTTTCTTGGCCCCTTTTCCCTACAAGGTACTAAACACACAGAGTCTTTCTGCTTTGATCTCCCAAGAGAAATGCCTAAATATCCTTCCTGCATTCTGTGTCAGCAACCGTGCCCAGCACTCCAGTGTCCTCATCATCACACAACTCTCCTCAATTTTGAACATTGCTTGGCATTCAGAAGTAGATATCAAGTACAGGCCTTTCTCTTTTCTTATTTTTTAATACAAACTAGCTCATTCATCTATGTAGAGACATCTGTAAAATGCAGAAATATCATTGGCTATAAATGATGTTTCCCAGCCCGTGAAACACACTGAAGCACCAAGCACCAAATCTAGAGGCAAACTATTCAGCTGAATGCATCAATATTTCAAACATTAAGTATTGGCCAGTAAGTTCATTTATCCCATTCTCCCCAGAGGCTTCCTTTCACAAATGCTTATGAGGTTTTCCCAGTTTTGAGTTCTTTAACTTTGGCTTCATGCTCAGACTTGCCACCTATCCTTATTCTCCCTTGGGTTAAGCTAAAACTGTCAATAATTTCTTTCTTTTAAATATTTTATACTTATATTAATTAGGACATATTTTAAAATCACTTGATTTTGAAGGGTTTTGGGTGGATTTTTTTTTGCATTTTTAGTCACACCCAGCAATGCTCAGGGGTTACTCCTGGCTGTGCACTCAGAAATTACTCCTGGCCATGCTCGGAAGAACATATGGAATGCCATCTAACCTGGGTCAGTTGTGTGCAAGGCAAATACCTTCTCTGCTGTGCTATTACTCTGGCTCCGATTTTGAAGATTTTAGAAAAAATTTTACAATTCCATTACCAAATTTTCAGGACTTTTTACTAGTCTTTACCCAACCCATTCACTTGATCACTTGATCACTTGACATCCTGTTATTCATTGATTTGCTTGAGTGGGTGCCAGTAAGGTTTCCATTTGTCCCTATCATGCCAGTGTAGCCCAATGGCATCTGATTACTCCAGGAATACGAAGAGCCTCAAACCATTCATTCAGGGCCTTGAAGAGTCTGACCATCTTGTGGTGGGCAGCCATGTTATCTTTGACATCTGAGGGAACCAGTTGGAAATGGCTCTAGTCCAGTGATCATCTCCAAATTTCATTACATGTTCCAGCCCATCTAATTTTTTTGATGCCTTGTCAAACAAGACAGTGTCCCTGACTCTTGATTGTTGATGGTGGCGGAACTCAGGAATCATGATATTCCAAGTATAGCTCTTCGATTCCTCTTTGGGAGACCCGAATAGCATTTTCATCCTGCTTTCCTAGTGCCCAGGCCTCTGAGGCATATATTAATGCAGGGAGAATGGTGGAGTCGAAGAGATGTGCCCAGAGCGGAGGTTCTTTTTTCCTTTTGCTATTTCTTCAATGCTCTTTGAGGCATTCCACATAGCTGTCATCATCCTGCACAGCTCAGGTTTTAGTTCGTTCATCATGTTGAGTTCTCGAAATGGGTACACATAGCTGCTGCATTCAGGGAGTTTGTTCTTTGGAAAGTGAATGGAGCATCTGGAACTAGTTTGTTTCTCATGAACATTGTTTTGCTGAGATTCAGCTGTAGACCTATCTTTCCACATTTTTTGGTCGAAGTCAGCCATCATTAGTGCCACTTGGCAAATGTTTGGTGTTATTAGAGCGATGTCATCAGCGAAACAGAGGTGGTAGTTGCTGTCTCTCTTCACTACCATTCTAATTGTTGCATGATGTTCTTGAGGGTGGCACTGAAGAGTTTCAGTGAAGGGTATCACCTAACAAGCCCCTCTTTTGACATCAATGATCTCTTCCTTGTAGAATGGTGAGATCCTGGTGGTGAATCCATAATATATCTTACGAAGGATCTTGATTATTGGGTTTGAGCGCCCTGTTTGGCTAGGGCTTTGATGACTGCTTCAGTCTCCACAGGATCAAAGGCTTTCTTTAGAGTCAATGAACGTTTGACAGAGTGGCATCTTGATCTCCCTACAAACATCAATGAGCTTGGTTACCGTGTGGATATGGTTAATTGTGCTTAATCCTTTTCAGAAGCCAGCTTGCTCGCATGGTTGTCCTTCATCTAATATTCTACCAATCCTGTTCAGGATGACTCGAGTGAACAGCTTGTAGATGACAGACAACAGGTAGATGGGGTGATAGTTGCCAATGTCGTGGATGTCTCCCTTCTTGAACAGTGAACCATCCTTCTGGTTTTCCACTGAGGAGGTACCTTGCATTCAGACAGGTAGCGTGTTTAGAGCCAAGCCAGTGTATTGAAGAGTACTGATGCCAGATTCTTCAGGTGCTTGGGTCTCACTTTTGTCTGGGCCAGGAGGTGCCATTTGCTTCTTTACCAACAAAATGGGATGTCGGATTTCAGAAGGAGAATGTTGGGAATGACATATCCTTCCTACAAATTTAGTATGTGGGTGGGTGAGCGTGCCTATCAAAGAGATCTGAGTAGAAGTCATGGATAATCTTCTCCATTGCCTTTCTGGAAGATGGGATCGATCCATCAGGGCGTCGGAGGGCAGTCATCTTGGTCTTATAGTTGGCAAGGACAGGTGGGCATTGTGAATGCTTTTCCTGGCTTCTGCTGTATTGGCCAGTATTTCTGCTCTTCTCTCTTTGAGGTCTTCCTTTGTAGCTTCTCTGCACTGCTTTGAGAGCTTGGAATTTAGCATACGGTTGCCTGAGGCTCATGCCTTGCCACATTGGTGAATGAGCTCGAGTTTTTGAAGACAGGTATCCTTTTTGTGGCTCTCTCTCTTGCGTTCTTCGCACAATCATGGAGATGCTGAACTAGTCAGTTGTATTCTTCATCGATGTCGTCAATGATGGCATCTTCCCATGTTGCCACAATGGTGCCAAAGAGTTCCCAGTTGGTGATCATTCTGGGAGTTTATTCTTAACTTTACAGTCTTTTCTCCCCTGCATGACGTAGAATTTTGCACGGTAGACAGTGGTCTGATCCTGTTTGGAATTTTGGGATGACAGCGACATCAGCAAGGCAAAACTATCGATTGATTATGATGTGGTCAATTCCATTGTGGAACTGTCCACCAGGAGATTCCCATGTCCAACATTTAGATTCAGCCTTCTGGAACTGTGAGTTACCATTAATGGTCTTGGTGGACATGATGAACTCAGATAGTCTCTCACCCTGTTGCGTTCCATTTCTAGGCCATGGGTCCTGATGTGGAGTTCTTTGACCAATCTTTTCAGTCCTATCTTGGCATTAAAATCACTGACTATAATCTTGTAGAAGGTGTGATTTTCTTTATAAGACTCCTTCAGATCCATGTAGAATTTCTCAATTCTTCTTCCTTGTATGTGGATGTTGGTGCATAGACAACAAAGATAGAAACTGCTGGCAGTGGGCCACATCACTTTCAGTGTAATTGTCCTATCCAGTTTATTAGGCTCTCAAATGAATCAATGCTCATGGCCAGGTTTTTGTGACAAGGACACAGACACCACCGGCGCCTCTTTCATGGCATGTTCCAAGGAACAGTTCTTCTCTGGTGTTTAAAATGGCATGATGCGGTGATGCCTTCTCGTCTCGTTCAGACCAATTATGTCGTACTTGATCTTCCATGCTTGCACCATCAGGTCCTCAATATATGCTTCCTATGCCAGTGTACGTGGATTGAAAGTACAGTCATTTTAGTTCTTCTACATTTTGGCAGCCTAGTTTGGCCCTGAGATTTTATCAGCCTCTCCTTCTTCGTGCTGCCATACTTAGGGCTCTTTCAGGGTCAGGGAATAAACATTGTTTTTTACTGGTTTTGGGCATATCGGATACAAGTAAGACAGCTTGCCAGGCTCTGCTGTGTGAGTGTTATACTCTCAGTAGCTTGTCAGGCTCTCTGAGATGGGTGGGTAATTTTACAAGATGAATCATGCAGCCGCTAAGCAGCCGCACAACAGGGAGAGCTGATAGCAGCTCTGCCTGGTATATCTGGGTCTGTGGTTCAAGCATACCTGTGCTTGAAATACTTTCCTCTATAGGGTGGGTCTCTGATGAGCCAGGCTTGAGATCGGCTTACTCTCTTGGGTGGAACTCTGACTAGCTGTGGAGTCCAGATGATGAAAAAATGCTGCCAGCACGGTGTGGAAGGTTCCTCTGGGTTATTCTGAGGATCTATTGGGATGGTGAACTCATGCCGGAGTCACTCTCTGTCCCTGACCCCTCGTGGTCAGTGGGTACAGGGAGTACAATGGGAGAGCTGGTAGCAGCAACCCCCCATTCCTTTAATTATTTGGTTTTTAGTGCCACACCCTTACATGTTTAAGGCTGACTCTGACTCTGCTCAGGGATCCTCCTGGAGGAACTCAGAAGACCATGAGGTGCCAGGAATGGAAGCCAGATTGACCATGTGCAAGGCAAGTGCTATCTCTCCAGCCCTCTCCCACCCCCAAATTCCTTTATAAAGTCATTTTATAGTGGGTTTTCCAGAATATCAGGAATGCATAGAGATCAATCTAGTAAAAACTGTTCCTCCCAGGGGGTAGCTAGGGCCATTTTAGGTATTATCCTCAGATCACTTGATCACTTGATCACTTGATCACTTGAATCCCGTTACTCATCGATTTGCTTCGAGCGGGCGCCAGTAACATTTCCATTGGACCCTATCACGTGCCAATGTAGCCCAATGGCATCTGGTTGATTCAGGAATATGAAGAGCCTCAAACCGTTCCTTCAGGGTCTTAACAAGGAAGTCTGACCATCTTGTAGGTGGGCGGCCACGTGATCTTTTGACATCCCGTGGGATCCAGTCGGTAACGGCTCTAGTCCAGCGGTTGTCTCCAAATCGCATTACATGTCCAGCCCATCTGATTTTCGATGCCTTGGCAAAGCGAGACAGCGTCCCTGATTCTGGAATAGCGGCGGAGGTCAGAACTCCGGATTCCTTCTCTCACTTGAGTGAGGCGTGATATTCAAGCATAGCTCTTTCGATGCCTCTCTGGGAGACCCGAATAGCATTCTCATCCTGCTTTTCGTAGGGCCCAGGTCTCTGAGGCGTATGTTAATGCAGGGAGAGCGGTGGAGTCAAAGAGATGTGCCCGGGCCGGAGGTTCTTTGTCCTTTTAGCTATTTCTTCGATGCCTTTGAAGGCATTCCATGCCGCTCTCTTCCTCCTGCGCAGCTCAGGTTTTAGGTCATTCATCATGTTGACTTCTCGACCTAGGTACACATAACTGCTGCATTCAGAGATGTTTG
This sequence comes from Cryptotis parvus, assembly GCA_021461705.1. Lineage (NCBI taxonomy): Eukaryota > Metazoa > Chordata > Mammalia > Eulipotyphla > Soricidae > Cryptotis > Cryptotis parvus. The sequence continues at coordinate 7,838 of JAJIBD010024285.1, read as the reverse complement.
TTCCATTGAGAGAGAATGGGGCCTCTGGAACTAGTTCATTTCTCATGAACATAGTTTTCTTCAGATTCAGCTGTAGACCTACCTTTCCACATTCTCGGTCAAAGTCAGCCAGCATTTGTGCTGCTTGGCTAATGTTTGGTGTTATTAGAGCGATGTCATCAGCGAAGCGGAGGTGGTGTAGTTGCCGACCATCTATCTTCACTCCCATTCCTTCCCATTCTAATTGTCTCATGATGTTCTCGAGGGTGGCACTGAAGAGTTTTGGTGAGATGGTATCACCTTGTCGAACCCCTCTTTTGACATCAATGATCACTTCTTTGTAGAATGGTGAGATCCTGGTGGTGAATCCATAATACAGCTCCCGAAGGATCTTGATGTATTGGGTTTGAACACCCTGTTTGACTAGGGCTTCGATGACTGCTTCAGTTTCCACAGAATCAAAGGCTTTCTGTAAATCAATGAGCGTGAGACAGAGCGGCATCTTGTACTCCCTACAAACCTCAATGAGCTTGGTTACTGTGTGGATATGGTCGATTGTGCTGAATCCTTTCCGGAAACCTGCTTGCTCGCATGGTTGACCTTCATCTAGTGTTCTGCTAATCCTGTTCAGGATGACTCGTGTAAACAGCTTGTAGATGACAGACAACAGGCAGATGGGGCGATAGTTGCCGATGTCATGAATGTCTCCCTTCTTGAACAGTAGAACTGTCCTGCTGGTTTTCCATTGGGAGGGCACCTTGCATTCGGACAGGTAGCGTGTGAAGAGCCGAGCTAGTGTATTGATGAGCACCCGATGGCAGATTCTTCAGATGTTCGGGTCTGACTTTGTCTGGGCCTGGTGCTGTTCCCTTCTTTACCGATGAGATGGCATGTCTTATTTCAGAAGGGAGAGCATTGGGAATAGGCGTATCCATCCTCAGATCTGTAATGGATAAACAGGATTGCCAGGCTATGAATAGGTGTCTTGACTGTAATCACGAAACTACAGAGTGGCCCAATGGAACATAGATCTAACTGGTTTTATGCCAAGTCATTTCTCTTCCCATCAGGTGGCTGCTCCCACTTGCCCTTTCAATAGTGCATTGGGAAGAGTTTGCGGGCCATGTGTTTTTGTGTGTATGTGTGTGCGTAATGCGTGTGTGTGAGAGAGAGAGAGCACATGTCCACCTGCACATGCATCTACATTCCATTATACCAGGGTGTCAGATGGAGGTGGCTACACTGACATCCCTGACACCTTTCTTGCGGACACCCTGGTTGGCATCTGAGGGTGCTTACCTGGCTCTCTTTCACCCATGTGACCAGGAAGACCTGAGTTATGCCCATTTGAATGGACACGAGGCAGACAGGATCCTGGGGGCAAAATTTCTCCATAAAGTGGAAACATTTTGCTGCTTGAACTGTTGCCAGTTTTATAACAATTTCCATCTTAAGTTGTGCTCAATACATATTTAATGAATTCTTCTATAAAACCTTTAACAGCCCTCAATTCATTTCAAGTGGCAAATGACTCAGCAGTTTGAAATGATGAGCTGAACTTAGACTCTATATTCATTACCTAAGATGAAAACAGTGGTTTAAAAAATAGAAAGGTCCCTCCTCCTTATGCTCACATCACCCCCCACACCTTTTGTGCCTGCCAATCCTCTGTAGCTCAAGGGTGTGTTTGCACAAGAGATGGTTGTTAGTTTTCATGACAAGAGTAGGGATACACATTAAGATTGCAAACTACATAATATTTGAGTCATTAGAGATGATCAAGCCCTAATGATCTCTTATTATGCATTTCATCTACTTTTCACTTCACAGATGCTTTCAGCTGTTTACTATTAGTGAAGTTATTGAGTCCTATAAAAAATTCAGGAGCACTGTAGGCCTGGTCAGTGGCATCAAACTGCTTCTATAAGTAGGCATTGTTGGGTAATGGAATTGTACCTCCCCAAGACATGAACACACACAAACACACATATGAACACACACAAGATATGTAGTCAGTACTAAGTAATGGAGCAGTGTTGCCCCCGTCCCCGATGAGCATGTATATGCATGCACACACATGAATGAACACACACAACATATTTGTATCACCAAATTTCTCGAAACCATTCACATAGTCGATCATGTCCCAAAGGTCTTGGCTGCCCATCAACCTCAACGTCCTCATTCCTCGTCAGCCTGTTGCAGCAACTTCTCTTCAGTCTTTTTACTTGCTGATCTTTCCTCCTGAAATGTTCCCTGTTAAATAGCTTCATGAGTCAGGACATAATCTACTTTTCCATTAAGAAGTTGCCTGGTAAGTAGCCACTTCGTTTAAAATAGACAACATTCCTTTTCCCTCTCCTGCTCCTTTTCTTTTCTACCTAGAAATTTACCTCATTCTGTCTTAAGTATTTCTGGCCTCCTCTACATAATTAATACCTAAAATCCATAGAGCAGAATGTACTTGTATTCCCCTGCATAGGAAAAAGAGACTAACATCACAACTCCTCCTAACCATCTATCTCTGACTGGTGGGAAGGAGGGAAAGAATGGTGGACACTTTAAACACCCACCTGCTCATGGCCGAACTGTATGCAGAAACAGACAATACATAAAGATTACCACCACTGTGCAGAGAGAAATCTCAGTTTCAAGACAGTTACCAATCTCCTATAAAAGGAACTGAGCCTAGCAATTCACCCTGGCTCCCTTTCTTCCTCTTCATTGGAGAACAACCTCTTCAATTGGCCAGAGATCAAGTTAAATGAGTTAATTCTTACAAAACCCAGGCAATATTTTCACAGTATATATAGCACATGTGCCTTCCAGTTTGCATATATTTGCATATTATGCCCTCCCAAAAGGCCCATCCTGTCCTATACTTTATGTAAAATAAATGAAAAGAAGGAACTCCAGTGGCAAATGCACATTATAATCGAACCTTCTGGAGCAAAAACTTCATTACAGAGAAGAGGAAAAAATTCCCACCCTCGGCCTAACTCCTGACACCTTAGCTTTGGGGGGAAGTAACTCAAAGACAGCATCTTTCGGCCTCTGGGTCACCCCCAAGTTTTGTAGCTATGATGACCTCTTTGCTTGCAACATCCTGTTCGCTAGGCCACAGCTTCACTTCTCTGGCACTGTCACATAAGGCATTCCTGCTGTTTATTTTATTTTGAAAGAATCGGGTTATATAAAAAAATGAAAATGCAAAGATCTAGACATGAGTCCAGTTAGCGAGAGTCTCCCTTTTTGCACCATGGTTCGGGAACTGTTGTGAGATTAATTGGTGGGAGAAAGACCCTAATCATGATGGCAAGAGACTCACGGTTGCTCGGGGGCTTAGCGCCTCGTGGTTTAAATAAATCGCCTTCAAGATGAAATTTTGGCTGAAGCGCTCTTCTCCACAATTTCACCTCAGGCGTGAACCTACTAATGGTTCATGCAACCAAGGGAACTGGCACCTGGTAAATGTCACTCCACCTGTGCCACTCTGCCCTCAGGCAGTGTCAGAATGAGATGGGGTACATGTGCATTCTGGGGGTGCCCTGCATGCTGGACAGATGAGGTTGCTTCCCTGGATTGTTCTTCCTTTCACCTGGTCTGCAGGGACAGGGTACCTGGTGTGCCTTCACGCCTGCTTATCGTCCCTTCAACAAACACCAAGTTGGTTCTGTAATATGAACCATCGCTCGATTACTGGCATCAGCACTTCCAAATCACCCTGGTGATGTGCCTCCCCTAAGTTTCACAAGATCTGCACAGTATTTCAGCTTCAAGCCTCTCCGAGATACCTGGCCATGTGCCAAAGATGAGGCAGATGCTTCAGAACACAATTGGCTCAGTGCTGGAGCGAGAGTACACAACAGTCAAAGGAGGACCAACTGTAGCGGGTGTTTATTGAGACCTGCTCCAGAATCACACCCATGGATCTCTTCTGCCTAATCAGGCTGAGCATAAGTCATGGGCTGTTTCTCCATATGTAGCTGAAGCCAGGTGAAGGGAAAAAAGGCTGGAGGAAAGAGGCTCAGGCTAGGATTTGGTCCCGATCGACAGATTCCTAGCACTCCCAAAAGTTACTCAGCCCTGAAATGCAGAAGTCTCTTCTATAGGTCTCTGCTCTGGAACATCATTCCTAACCTCTAGGCTTCCATAGGTAAATGATCTTGAACTACCCACTGAGTGGATTCTTTCCTGGAGGTTTCCCTTCTCTTTCCTCCCGGAATCAAATGTGCATGTCGGTGACCAGGCTATCACCACCTCTACCTAGAGGTGAGCCCTCAGTCTGATTGCAGAATTCACTATCCCTGGAGCTCAAATCCTCATCCTACCCAAAGAAGTGGTTTCTTTTCTCTGGTTGCACTATAGCCCTCTATAACCTTGAGGAGAGGAAGAGACAAAGCATGATGAGTAACTCTTTGGGTGTATGAAAGTTAGGAACTATCCTATTTTTTTGGCATTTGACCTTTTGCCCTCAGAAGCTCAAGGCATGAACAATGAGCATACTAAACTAAGATGTGTACAGATAGTAAATAACCCTTATGACCTTGATGGTAAGGCAGTAGTAGCAAGCAGGGCCAGAAACCCTTGGGAATAGGCACAGCTTTGGGTATCTCAACCCTGGAAGCCTGGCCAGGGAGGACAAGAAGGACTAAAGTGACAGAGCTCAGTGGGACAAATCCTAAGTTAGTCTCACTTCTCCTTATACCACCTGCAAATAAGTAAAGAAGTCAACAGATGGCTGAGGTCTATATTTGTAGGCTAGAATTATAGGGCAAAAAAAAAATAGAATCTTGTCACCAAATCTCAACTTGGAAAAAATTCTTTGCCTGCTCATAGATAAGACCTTGAGAGAAAAGGGGGTAGATAGTGACAGAAGAGAGAGAAGGAGAGAGAGAGAGAGAGAGAGAGAGAGAGAGAGAGAGAGAGGTGACATCGTGAAGGCTTTTATCGACTGATGAGCTCAAGTTCTCCGAGAAGTGAGCAATGTTCAGCCATGCTTCCTTCCGGTTTTACAAACCCTTCAGGACTAATTTAATCCACCAGTGGCCACTGCAAGCAAAGGACTCCTGACCATTGATAAGGTGCATACTGCAACCTAGCAGCCATATAGCTGTTCTCCAAAGTGGCCTGAACACTGAAGAGGAAGGCTGGAGCAGTCTGGGAAGGGGCTTCGCCAGGATCAGTGAACACAGAATTCATTTCAGGTGTTAAGCAGTAGTCTCTCCCAGTATATATTTTTAACAACCACAAACTACTATTCTTAGCCTTCTAGGAAATAAATATCTATATTTACATAGTCCAAGAGGGGCTTATTTTATACGACAAGCTGCAGATGAGTTGTTCCTGAGTGAGCAAAAATAACAAAAAAGCCATTTATGTTTATAGATGTCACACATTCTTTTATTTTGCTAGGTGATCCTATCTTATTGATTGGTAATAACTGATTTTCTGTCTGTATGGTTGAATAAAACCACAATGAGGGAGAGCCCATAGAGGATATTATGTTTTAAACTCATTGAAATTGCTACTTCATTGAAACAAGGTGAGGTTGCTTATAAAGACTTTTTTTCTTTTTTAATCTGATGACTGTTTTGGAGAGGTAATGAGGGTTGGGCCATACCCAACAGTGCTCCCGGAGCTACCTGGCTTGTAGGGTTGCTCCTGACTGCTCAGGGAGACCATATGGTGCTGGAGGTTGAAACTGTGGGTTCTGCATGCATAACTTGCACTTAAGTCCTTTGTGCCATCTCCTTGGCCCCTAAATCCTTGATTTTATAACAAAACCAAAAATAATAATAATTATGTAGGTCAGCTCACTTCCAAACTTTTAACTAGATATAGATATAGAGATATAGATATAGATAGACATAGACATAGATATAGATATAGATATAGATATAGATATAGATATAGATATAGATATAGATATAGATATAGATAGATATAGATATAGATACAGGGGTCAAGTGACTAAGAAATCTGCCATGTTGGATGTACCAAGTCACATTTAGAGCCTGTAGGAAGCAAATCATCTACCGAACAAACAACATAAGCTCTTACAGTGTATATGTTTCTCTTCAGCTGCAGGGACCATAATAGGTTCATATATGACTGGGAGCAATGTAAAGGAAGTTCATTACAACACATTAAAAATGAATGCAGTTTCCAATCAATTCCCATTAGTTAAAGTGTAGATATTGCATATGTCTTGGAGGACTTTATTATAAATTCATGCTGACCCTATGAGTAATGGTGGTTGGTCCATATCTCCTTGCTTAATAAAAGGGGCATGAGATGGCATCCCAGACTTTCTTATTAAATGAAATATTAAAAGACGTCATCTTGTTTGTCATGGCTATGCCTGATTATGTCTAGTCAAATTAGTTAACTATACAACTTTCAATAAACAAAAGTGACAGATAAAATGCATGGGGACAGCCTGGTGAAAAATATCCTGGACTCCTTACAGGGTGGCAATTTTACATGCTACCATGGGCCCTCTTAAAGCAGGAGTCCATCTTCACAGACTGGAGTCAGTGCCACATAGTGCCTTCTCTTGAGTCCACGTGAGTCTGTTTCCCAACTTCACAGGACTATTATTTGTTCTCTGGAGATGACTGGAAGGAGTGGTGCCATTTTCTTCCATTTGCATTTTCTGCATCACCTTATTTAAGTCTTTCTCCCTTTAAACAAATTTGCTTCCAGGACTGCAGGGGATATTGTCCTTGCGTGGTAATGAATATTAACATGTTTGTGTCCCTGCACACACACACCTTACCATTATCAAAATGCAGACTTGTCATTCTTTAGAAAAGCAGAGACTTTGGAAAATTCTCTTACCCTGTCTGTTTCACATATTATAAAGTGACTTCATACACACAATGCAGTGGGTTCTGGACTAGATGTTCTATGATGCACAAAAGAAAAGAACATTTCTAGCCCACAATTTGAAGAAGTATGATAAATGAAGTAGATTAACATGCTCTGGCACCAGGCAAGGTGGCTTCCAAATCATGGCAGATCGACCAGAGATGGTCCCAGGGAAGGAATTCCCCTAGATAAACCGCATAAAACTTGAATGGCTAAAAAAACATATGAAAAAATGCTCATCATCACTAATCATCAGAGAGATGCAAATCAAAACAACAATGAGATACCACTTTACACCACAGAGACTGGCACATATTCAAAAGAGCAAGAACAACAAGTGCTGGCGTGGGTGTGGGGAAAAGGAGGACACTCATCCATTGTTGGTGGAATGCCGGCTGGTACAGCCTTTCTGGAAAACAATATGGACTTTCCTCCAAGACTAGAAATTGAACTCCCATTTGACCCAGCCATACCACTCCTGGGAATCTACTCTGGGAAGCCAAAAATGCGCAGCGGAAACACCATCCCCTACTTTTATGTTCATAGCAGCATTATTCACAATAGCCAGAATCTGGAAGCAACCAGAGTGCCCGAAAATCGATGACTGGATAAAAAAGCTTTTGGTACATCTACACAATGGAATACTATGCAGCTGTTAGGAAAAATGAAGTTATAAAATTTGCCTATAAATGGATGGACATGGAGAAGATTATGTTGAGCGAAATTAGCCAGAAGGAGAGAGACAGATACAAGAATGACTGCATTTATTTGCATAGCATAAATATATATGTACATATTATGATACCAATATCAAGGTCAAGTGAAACATATATCAGGAGGTCTTGTCAAAGGTGGAAATTATCACAAGCGTGTGGGGAGTCAGAGTTAGGTAAGACAGAAAATGGAACAGTGTGCTAACAATTGTCGAGGGTACTAATGCCAACCTAGGACTGAGCATTAAATAGAGGCAAAATGGTGAGCCTGCC
>JAJIBD010024284.1:0-100327 GCA_021461705.1 Cryptotis parvus | reverse complement strand
TTGAGCCTGGTGGCCCTGCCCGCGAAGCGTCCACGGCCAGCACAGGGCCTCACTGACGGCTGGGGAGGCTGGCGCCGCTCACGCCGGCCTAGCTGACCATGGAACCCCGAGGAGGGCAGATGGGTTTTGGGAGTGGGCCCATCGCCTCTGAGGGGGTCCCGGAAGCAGCCGGATGAGACTCGCCCATCACACTAGCCACCATTTTTGCTGTCCGGATGCTGCAAACGGCCTCAGACCAGATCAACAGAACAAAGCCAGTTTGAGCCTAAGCGCAAGCGGCCGCGCTGTCCACTCAAAATAGTGAAACAGTAATGTCTTTTAATGCACTGCAGTCAACGAAGAGCAGGAAAGTTTGTTGGGAAGGAGATATAAAGAGAGGAAAGAAATGACATACAGAACCCGCCAAGTGGTTGAGGTGCGGGAGGGGGAGGAAGGTGGGGACATTGGTGATGGGAGATGGGTTTGGACGGAGGGTGCGTGGTTGGAACACTGTAGAACCAAAGCTCTACATGAGGCATCTTTCAATTAAAAAAAGGTGGAATCTTCCACAAACATGTGGGAATCAGTGGTTAGGTAAGACAGAGAAGGGAACAGTGGCTAATATTTGTCAAAAATGATAGTGCCAGTCTAGAACTGAGCATTGAATATAGGAAAAAGATATACATGATGATCTCTGAATGTATGTATTGCAATCCACAATGTGTAAGAAAGAGAAAAAGAGAGAGAGAGAAGAGATAAAGAATTTGCCATAGGGGCGGGCTGGGGAGGGGGGGAAGTGGGGACATTGGTGTTGGGAACTGGGCACTGGTGGAGGGATGGGTGCTGGAACACTGTATGACGGAAACCCAAACATGAACATCTTTGTAATTGTATGTCACAGGGCGGTGTAATAAAATATTTTAAAAAAAAAATAAATAAATAAATAGAGGCAAAAGATACACATGACAACCCTTTAATGTGTGTTCTGTAATCCATGGTCTGGAGGGAAGGAAAAGAGAAAGAGAGAGAAAATGGAAAGAAATCAAGAACCTGCCATGGAGTAGGGCTGGGGGAGGGGAGGGAACCGGGACGCTGGTGGTGGGAGATGGGCACTGGTGGGGGGATGGGTGCTGCAACACTGTTTGACCAAAACCCAAATATGAACTTCTTTAATTGTATATCTTTGTAATTTTAAAAAATAAAAAAATAAAAAAAAACCATAAACTTAACCAGGTAAAAAGGATGAGGGAGGACTTAGTTTAACCTGCAGAAGCAGCAAGAGAATCAACACAGTGCCAATGAGTCGTGAATATGCACTATTTTTTTTAAATTAAAAAAAATTAATCATAAAATACAACTGCGGAATTACCAAGTAGCTGGCCCCTGAGGATTCTGTGGAGGAGGCACCCATGAGATGGGGAGTTTGTAAACAAGGTCAAGTTTACTTGTTTCCCCTGCAGCAAAGGAAGTGGCATTGCTCATTTGCATATTAGAAGGATGACTCTGGCCCCTGTGTACAGAATGAATGGATTAGGGGGAAGCAAGCCTAGAGGCTGGCATCTAGGTTATAGTGGTCTAGCTGGCCATACTAGAAAACTTTCTCAAGTATAATGAAAGCTTATGATGTGTTGTTAGACACCGAATCAATAATACCACATTCCTGGTTTGTGCATATAGAAGTCAAGGCACAGAAAGAGTCACTCATTGGTCAAGTTAAAAAAGATAATAAGAGGACGCCCAGCAGCTCCCCACTCTCCCCACCAGGTGCATTCTCGCGGCGGGCACTCCCGAGGCACCTCAGTTCCAGGTTAAAGGGCTGGGACTTTGAGAAGGGGACAATGCCACACCCAGCTTTCTTTGGATCTTTGGCCTGACAACTCCCTCCTGACCCCCACCTCACACCCCAAAAATTCAAAACCAAGGCAGACCCACAGCGTCTGCGTGAAGTAATATCTATCTACCTGACATACCACTAAGCATTTGTGCCTACTCTCTTTGCTTCCATCCCTAACTGCAAAAGTAACGCAGGCACCTACTAACTCTATTGACTAGTCACCTAGAACACATATTTTCAACCTATGTCATTATGGTAAAACAACACAGAATTCCTTCAAGCTCAATGATTGAAGTCATTAATACAGATGAGTGTCAAGCAATAACGATGAGCTATATAACCTCTCTGAAAAGGAATTTCGAAGGAAATGTTAAAGATGCTCAAGGAACTCAAAGAAACAATGGGATATAAATTCAATAAAATACAAGAGGACATGAGAAGAGAATTGAGTAAATTTCAGGCCAAGGTACAAGCAGAAATGACAGATATTAAAAATGAGGTAAGTGAACTGAAAAACAGAGTGGAAGGCCTCCAGAGCACAGTAACAGCTACTGAAGAAAGAATTAGTGATCTCGAAGACGAGGTTCAGAGATTCTCTAGACAACAACAGAAGATGAAAAAAAGACTCACAATCAACAAACACATTACCAGAGAAAAATCGGGATGAAGCCAAAAGGAACAATATGCATCATTGGGGTCCCAGAAGGGCAAGAAGAAAACCCTGATGAAGAAGAAACTGTCAAAGCCATCATCGCTGAGAAGTTCCCCAAACTGAAGATATCATGCTCCCAGATACAGGAGGCCCGTAAAATACCAGCTAAAAGAAACCCCAATAAGAATACTCCAAGACACATCCTTATTAAAAATGACAAAAACGACAGACATAGATAGAATACTGAAAGCAGCAAGATCAAAGAAGGAAATCACATACAAAGGAGCAACCCTGAGATTTACAGCAGACTTCTCAGATGAAACACTCCAAGCCCAAAAACAATGGTGGGATATTGTGAAAAGACTCAATGAACTGCAGGTGTCACCAAGAATTATTTACCCAGCTAGACTTACTTTCACATGCGAAGGAAAAATACTCAACTTCATGGATAAACAACAACTCAGGAAATTCATAGACTCAAAACCAACTTTAAAAAGAATTGAAGAGTCTTTTGCAAAATAAGACAACCCAAAACCACAAGTTTAAACAGAAAGATGGCACAAAATCCAATGACAATAATCTCTCTCAACGTCAATGGTATAATGCACCTATTAAGAAACACAGAGTGTCAAAATAGATTAAAAAAACTGAATCCAACATTCTGCTGCCTACAAGAAACACATCTGAATAATCAGAGCAAAACACAGACTAAAAGTCAACGGCTGGAAGACCATTCTCCACGCAAACAACCCCTCCAAGAAGGCAGATGTGGCCATACTCATATCTGACAATACAGACTTCAGGCTGAAAAAAGGTTAAAAGGGACAATGAAGGCCATTTCTTAATAATTAAGGGGTATGTATACCAGGAAGAAATCACCCTACTAAACATATATGCACCAAATGAGGGGCTAGCAAAATACTTAAAACGACTATTAATAGACCTCAAAGAAGACATTAATAGTAGTACAAAAAATAGTTGGAGATTTCAACACTGCTTTATCAACTATGGATAGATCGATGAGACTGAAACTCACCAGGGAAATACTGGACCTGTAGGAAGAAATGAAAGAAAGAAAGCTGGTTCATATATGCAGGGCTTTTCATCCCAAAAAGCCGAACACACATTTTTTTCCAATGCACATGGAACATTCTCCAAGTTAGACCATATACTGAGCCACAAAGCATACCTCAACAAAATAAAAATGATAGAAATTGTGTTAACTATCTTTTCAGATCATAGTGCACTGAAAATAGTAATTAACCATGCACAGAAGCAGGGGAGTAAAAAAAAACACCTGGAAACTGAACAGCTCACTGCTGAACAAAAATGGGTCATAGAAGAAATCAAACAGGAAATCCAAAGATTCCTAGAAACAAATGACAATGAAGATACCAACTATCAGAACTTGTGGGGCACAGCAAAAGCTGTGTTAAGAGGAAAGTTCATAGCTTTGCAAGCATTGATAAGGAAAGAAGAATGAGCCCACATACATAACCTGACCTCACAGCTGAAAATATTAGAAAAAAACCAACAAAAGAAGCCCAACCCAGGCAGAAAGAAGGAAATAATAAAACTTAGGGAGGAAATCAATGAACTGGAAACCAAAAAAAAAAAAAAAAACCGAAAGATTAATGAAATCAAGAGCTGGTTCTTTGAAAAAATTAAAAAGATCGACAAGCCTATGGCAAGACTGGTAAAGACAGGGAAAGAGAGAACATAAATAAACAGAATCAGAAATGAAAATAAACAGAAAACACAGAAATTCAAAAGATCATCAGAGGTTACTTTGAGAACCTGTATGCCAGGGAAACATGAGAACTTAGAAGAAATGGATAAATTCCTGGAAGTCCTATGACCTCCAATGATAGAAACAAGAAGACCTCCAATACCTGAATAAGCCTATCACCATCGAGGAAATTGAAACAGTAATTAAAAGTCTGCCCAAACACAAAAGCCCAGGTTCAGATGGGTTCACTAGCGAATTCTACCAAACCTTTAAAAAAGAACCTACTGCCTGTCCTGTTCAAGCTCTTCCAGGAAATAGCAGAAACAGAAACACTCCTAAACAGCTTCTACGAGGCACATATCTCCCTGATACCCAAAGCAGGTAGAGACAACACAAAGAAGGAAAATTACAGACCAATCTCCTTGATGAACACTGATACTAAGATCTTCAACAAAATACTAGCAAACAGACTCCAAAGACTCATCAAAAAGATCATACATCATGACCAAGTAGGATTCATCCCGGGAATGCAAGGATGGTTCATCATTCGCAAATCAATCAACATATTACATCATATCAAAAAGAGAAAAAATTAAAAGCATATGATCCTATCAATATATGCAGAAAAAACATTTGACAAGATCCAGCACCCATTCATGATTAAAACCCTCCAGAAAATGGGAATTGAAGGAAGCTTCCTCAAGATAGTCAAAGCCATCTACCAAAATCCCACAGCGAGTATCATTCTCAATGGGGAAAATTGAAAGCCTACCCCTTAAGAGCAGGAACACGACAAAGTTGCCCACTCTCACCTCTTTATTTAATATAGTACTGGAAGTACTCCGCCATAGCAATCAGAGAAGAAAAGGACATTAAGGGCATCCAGATAGGCAAGGAAGAAATCATGCTATCATTATTTGCAGATGACATGATATTATACTTAGAGAACCCTAAACTCTCGACCAAAAAACTCTTAGAAACAATAGATATGTATAGTAGAGTGGCAGGGTACAAAATCAATACCCAAAAGTCGGTGGCTTTCCCTATATACAAATAATGAAAGAGAAGAAAGGGATATTAAGAAATCAATTCCATTCACAGTTGTGCCACAGAAAATCAAATACCTAGGAATCAGTTTAACCAAGTGTGTAAAGGACCTATACAAAGAGAACTACAAGACACTGCTTCAAGAAATAAAAGAGGTCACGAGGAAATGGAAACACATTCCCTGCAGGAGAATTAACATTGTCAAGATGGTAATACTCCCTAGAGCCTTATACAGAGTCAATGCGGTCCCTATAAGGATTCCTATGACATTCTTCAAAGAAACTGACAAAAACACTCCTGAAATTCTTATGGAATAATAAACCCCCACGGATAGCTAAAGCAATCCTTCGGAAAAAGAAGATGGGAGGCATCACCTTTTCCAACCACAAACTGTACTACAAAGCAGTAGTAATTAAAACAGTATGGTATTGGAATAAAAAACAGACCTGTGGATCTATGGAATAGAATTGAGTATCCTGACACCCACCCTCAAAGACATTATCAGTTAATCTTTGATAAAGGTGCAAAGAGTCTAAACTGGAGTAAGGAAAGCCTCCTCAACAAGTGGTGCTGGGAAAACTGGACAACTACATGTAAAAAAATGAATTTGGACCTGTGTCTAACACCTTGCACAAAAATCAGATCAAACTGGATTAAAGATCTCAATATCAGACCTGAATCCATAAAGTACGTGGAAGAAAATATAGGAAAAACCCTCCACGACATTGAAGCTAAAGACATCTTCAAAGGTGAAACACCATTAACAAAGCAACTAGAAGAAAAGATAAACATTTGGGACTACTAAATGATGGGAAACTAAAGAGCTTCTGCACCTCGAAAGAAACAACAGTGACCAAGATAGAAGGACAGTCCACAGAATGGGAAAGAATATTCACCCAATACCCATCTGATAAGGGGTTAATATCCAGGATATATCAGGCACTGGTACAGCTATATAAGAAGAAAACAGCCAACCCCATTAAAAAATGGGGAGAAGAGATGAACAGAAACTTTGACAAGGAAGATATTCAAATGGCCAAAAGGCATATGAAAAAAATGCTCATCATCACTAATCATCAGAGAGATGCAAATCAAAACGACAATGAGATATCACCTCACACCATAGAGACTGGCCCAAAAGGGTAAAAGCAACAAATGCTGGTGAGGATGTGGGGAAAAGGGGACTCTCATACATTGTTGGTGGGAATGTCGACTTGTACAACCTTTCTGGAAAACAATATGGACATTCCTCCAAAGACTAGAAATTGAGCTCCCTTTTGACCCAGTCATACCACTCCTGCGAATATACCCTGTGAAGCCAACAACACACAGCGGAAACACAATCCACACTTTCATTTTCATAGCAGCACTATTCACAATAGCCAGAACCTAGGAAACAATCAGTATTCCCGAGATGATGACTGGATAAACTGTGGTCATCTACACAATGGAATACTATGCCACTGTTAGGAAAAATGAAGTTATGAAATTTGCCTATAAATGGATGGACATGGAATGGATCATGTTGAGTGAAATTAGTCAGAAGGAAAGAGAGAGGTATAGAATGACTGCATTTATTTGCATGTCATAATATGTATATATATACATATTATGACATGCAAATAAATATATATTTATAATATGTATATATAATATGTATATATATACATATTATATATGATATATATATACATATATATACATATATATACATATTATGACATGCAAATAAATATATATTTATAATATGTATATATAATATGTATATATATACATATTATGACACCAAAATACAGTGTTAGGTGAAATGTGGACCAGGAGGTCTCACCGAAAGTGGAAATTACCACAAATGTGTGGGATCAGAGATTAGGTAAAACAGAGAAGGGAACATGTGTGAATAAATGTCGAAAGGGTTCATTCCAACCTAGAACTGAGCATTAAATGCAGGGAAAAAATGCACATCATGGCCTCTAAGTGTATGTAGTGCAACCCACAATGTGTAAGAGAAGGAAAAGAGAGAGAGGGAGAGAGAAGAGAGATAAAGAACCTGCCATTTAGGCAGACTATGGGAGGGGGCAGGGAATTGGGGACATTGGTGGTGGGAAATGGGCACTGGTGGAGGGCGGGTGCTGGAACACTGTGTGGCCGACACCTCCAAACATGAGCAACATTGTGATTGAATATTTCACAGTGGTATAATAAAATATTTAATAAAAAATAATTAAAAAAAGATAATAAGGGACATATCCAAAGGTTTAAGTGAGAAAGCACTTATTTTTTTTTTCTTAATCAATACCTGACATTATCAGGAGCAGCGTTGTATTATGAAAACATACCAGTTTCGAAGGATGCAAAGACAAGTCAGTTCCAGGTCTGGGCCCAGTATGCAATGAGAATCCAGAAAACAATTTCCAGCAGAAAAGTACCCCAGTCTCAGGGATGAGAGACAGAGCAGGTCAGAAAGAGAGGTTACTGCACAGATCCCAGCAAAAGGCCAGACACAGGCCTCGCAGACAGTGAGCCTTTCAAAAATAAAACCAAAACCAAAATGGTGAAGCCAAAAGGATAAAAGATCAGAATGATTGAGGAACCCAGAGTTCTCAGGCACAAAAAAGGAGGAGAGCCCCAACTCAGACAACAGATGGGAAATAACAGAGGTCAGGCAGGTTTTGTCAGCTCACCCAGAGTTTTGTTATTCTTCTTGGTTCCAAATAAAGGATTTTAGTGACTTCCAGGACTTGCCCTGCTTCAGAGGAAGAGAGGAGGGAGTAGGCTCTTGAGAACATGTGATCAGTAGAAGCGGGAGAAAGTGAAAAGAGGGGATCCTCAGGAGGAGAATGGAGAGGATGCGGTAAAATACGAGTTAATAGTGGGTACCTGTACAATGCAGAAATCCACTAAGGTTTGCGGTATAAATCAATGAATACGTAAGTCAAGCACTCTCTCTCCTATTCAGGTTAAAACGTTTGGGAGGGATATCCAAGATAGAAATGTTTTCTAACAAAGAAAAATAAAGGATGTTCTTTCCCATGATGTTTTTTTTAACTCAAACTCACATTTCTGATTCACTAATAAGTATTATGAACTTTTATAATAAGATCTATATTATGGGTTATCAGAGACAAGCAAGGCTATTAGAGAAGGCAGAGCTAGGTCAGAGCATTTTCTCCACCTCTGACCGGCCCCAGTCAATCCCTAGTGTAAAGGTCTGAAGCAGGGATCCAAGGCCAACACCAGGGCCCAGTGCTTTTTAGCACCTATGTCCTTTGTAGATGATCAGTGAATCTCAGTGGCTTCTGGGCACACCTGAGATGATGACATGTTGAGCACATCAGAGGCACCTGTGTGTGAGCACTTTTCTGGGACCACTGAGATAGACCAATAGGCTCTACTGTAGATGCAGAGCTAGGAGGCCCCCATCTGACGTCAGGGATGAAAATAATGCAGATTTTTCAACTCACGCTGGACCATTTAGCTCTCTCATTGTTCTTCAGGCCTGGAAGAAGGCACAGTGTGGGCTGAGACCTGCCTCAATGGTAGACCCAGAAAGCTACATAATATTACCACAGGAGGTCACATGGGGAACTGGGTTCGCTGCCACTGAAGTTCCAGATTTCCCCACTTGAACACTGGCTTGGAGAAATGAACAGGCTCTCTGGAGCACTCACCCAGTCAGGTGGTTCTTCTCACTCCATGACCATAGTGTGGGTGTCCACTGATTCTGTCAGAGGCTGGAACACAGAGTGGGGGAAGACTGACATCCAAAGCTAACTGGAACTGAAAGTCTACAAATAAACCCTATACTAATGCTCTGAAGGATCAACTGCTAGTTTTACAAACTCACATATATTGTGCAAAAGAATTTATTGTTGAAAGAATAGATATTTATTTTATCAAATGGCGCTGGAACTCGAATATCTGTACAAAAAACACCCTTCTGTCATTCAAATCACAAAAATAAACATAAAAGCTACAACAATTTTAAAAAGGTCTAACAGGAAATCTTGGGAACTCTGTATTAAATAAAAGATTTTTCTTTAAATAATACATCAAAAATAGGAAGATGAGATTGATAAACTTGGTCTCATTAAAATTCAAAAACTCTTGTACTTCAAAAACAATATTAAGAAAATAAAAAGACAAACAACAGACCAGGAGAAAAATATTTGCAAAGCATAAATCTGATAAAGTGTAAGCATCAGGATTTTTGGAAAGAAAAATTCTTCCAGGCCCATTATGAAAAGACAAATAACCCAATCCCAAATCCATCCAATCCCAAACAAAAGGTATATGTGTGGGGAATATGAACAGATATTGTCTCTGTGAGAATATATTTGGCTTTACAGTTGTGAGAAAGATAGTCATTAACTAAGGGTCTATTTTCATCCACTAGGATAGTTACTGAGACACACTATCTTGAGTTGGGAGAATATGGAGAAAGGGACCCCTCAGACAATGTGGGAGGGGACAAA
Source organism: Cryptotis parvus (assembly GCA_021461705.1). Taxonomy (NCBI): domain Eukaryota; kingdom Metazoa; phylum Chordata; class Mammalia; order Eulipotyphla; family Soricidae; genus Cryptotis; species Cryptotis parvus. The sequence goes on along the minus strand of JAJIBD010024284.1, from coordinate 90,614 downwards.
ACAGAATGGGGTCACTTTCACAGTCTTAGAGTTTCTCCGCAGTTTACACAAAAATGCCAACAAATCAGCAATGAAACTATAGGAATTCAGACAGAAGAACTGAAAACAGTATTGGTAAGTGTGGTCAGCAGCATATGGACAGACAAGGCATAAGGAACATGGGCAGGGAATGGAACACTCACATCTGATGGAACCAGCCAGACATAGGGTCTACACTATGTGTTTATTTTATAGGATTTTACACTCAAGGAAAACTGAAAGAGACATAAAGCAGATGTGTGGCTGGAGGGTGGGAACTGGTTAAGGCTAGCAGCAAATGGACAAAAGAAAAAAATCTTACAGAAAGAGGGATGAAATTATTCTAAAATAATGGACCTATTCTGATCATAAGACCATTTAATATTAAGTCACTCAAAACTCATTTCCTCTGACATCTGAAACAGGTGTTTTTACATATAAATAGATATTGATCACTTGATCACTTGAATCCCGTTATTCATCGATTTGCTCAAGCAGGCGCCAGTAACATTTCCATTGGACCCTATCACGTGCCAATGTAGCCCAATGGCATCTGGTTAATTCAGGAATACGAAGGGCCTCAAAACGTTCCTTCAGTGTCTTTACAAGGAAGTCTGACCATCTTGTAGGTGGGCGGCCACGTGATCTTTTGACATCCCGTGGGATCCAGTTGGTAATGGCTCTAGTCCAGGGGTTGTCTCCAAATCGCATTACATGTCCAGCCCATCTGATTTTCGATGCCTTGGCAAACGAGACAGCGTCCCTGATTCTGGAATAGCGACGGAGGTCAGAACTCCAGATTCCTTCTCTCACTTGAGTGAGGCGTGATATTCCAAGCATAGCTCTGTCGATTCCTCTCTGGGAGACCTGGAGTAGCATTCTCATCCTGCTTTCATAGGGCCCAGGTCTCTGAGGCGTATGCTAATGCAGGGAGAATGGTGGAGTCAAAGAGATGTGCCCGGAGCCGGAGGTTCTTTGTCCTTTTAGCTATTTCTTCGATGCCTTTGAAGGCATTCCATGCAGCTCTCTTCCTCCTGCGCAGCTCAGGTTTTAGGTCGTCCATCATGTTGATTTCTCGACCTAGGTACATATAACTGCTGCATTCAGAGATGTTTGCTCCATTGAGAGTGAATGAGGCCTCCGGAACTAGTTCATTCTTCATGAACATTGTTTTATTTAGATTCAGCTGTAGACCTATCTTTCCACATTCTCGGTCGAAGTCAGCCAGCATTTGTGCCGCTTGGCTAATGTTTGGCGTTATTAGAACGATGTCATCAGCAAAGCGGAGGTGGTGTAGTTGCCGACCATCTATCTTCATTCCCATTCCTTCCCATTCTAATTGTCGCGTGATGTTCTCGAGGGTGGCACTGAAGAGTTTTGGTGAAATGGTATCACCCTGTCGAACCCCTCTTTTCACATTAATGATCACTTCTTTGTAGAATGGTGAGATCCTGGTGGTGAATCCGTAATACAGCTCACGAAGGATCTTGATGTATTGCGCTTGAACACCCTCTTTGGCTAGGGCTTCGATGACTGCTTCAGTCTCCACAGAATCAAAGGCTTTCTGTAAATCAATGAACATGAGACAGAGCGGCATCTTATACTCCCTACAAACCTCGATGAGCTTGGTTACTGTGTGGATATGGTCGATTGTGCTGAATCCTTTCCGGAAGCCTGCTTGCTCTCATGGTTGTCCTTCATCTAGTGTTCTGCTAATCCTGTTCAGGATGACTCGTGTAAAGAGCTTGTAGATGACGGACAACAGGCAGATGGGGCGATAGTTGCCTATGTCGTGAATGTCTCCCTTCTTGAACAGTAGAACTGTCTTGCTGGTTTTCCATTGGGAGGGCACCTTGCATTCAGATAGGTAGCGTGTGAAGAGCCAAGCTAGTGTACTGATGAGTACCAATGACAGATTCTTCAGGTGTTCGGGTCTGACTTTGTCTGGGCCTGGTGCTGTTCCCTTCTTTACCGACGAGATGGCATATCAGATTTCTGAAATCCGATACTAATAAGGTCAATTAAAGAATTAAGTTCTCTGCTCAGGAAATGCACATTTCTGTGCTCTGTCTCTCTGTCTCTGTCTCTCTGTCTCTGTCTCTCTCTAACTCTCTCAGACTCTCTCTGTCTCACTCTCCGTATGTTCAGGACTTACTCCTGCTCCTGTGTTCAGGAATTACTCCTGGTGAGATTCCAGGTATGTTTGTGGTGCTGGGAACCTACCCCTGGACGGCTCTGTGCACACTAAATGTCCTACCCATTATGCTATATTCTCTTTCATGGGGGACATCCAAGTGATACCACCCTGCCTCCACCATTTTTTACACTCTCCTGGGTTCTTTTCCTTTCAAAAGATAACGGAAACAAAATCAAAATCCAAGTGATCAGTTCTTTCTCACGCTTCAGAAACTTAATGTGTAGGAGGGTCTGAGTAAGCAAGAGGGAGGGATGTCGACTCCTGTTGAAACAGTCTGTCTTCTCACCTTCCTCCCTGGGCTGGCAATGGCACAGATGCTCCACGCGCAGCCCAGCTGGCCGAGTTCAATGTCGCTGCCTTTGCTGTGAGCCTGGGTGAGGCTGCTGGCCTCAGCATGTTCGCAATCCTGATATGCTGGCTCTAATAGATACATTTTTGCCTCCAGCAAAAAGTCTGCGAATAGTTAATAAGAATAATGAGCAGTAGCAGAGAATTAATGGCCTCTTTATTATGAGAGATGGAGTCCAGTGCTCAGTGTTCTTGAATAGGGGAAAAATGTTTTATGGGCAAAATTAACTCAAGAGACCTTATTTGGCCAATTTTAAGGTAATGGGTTTTGGCTCCTGAATGTCAGTGAATGCAGAAAGCAGATCTCAGGTGAGGTCTGAGCAGCTTGGAGGCTGCTCACTCCCTGGTGGGAAGGTGAGTCCAGATCGCCAGATGCAGCAGAGGCTGAAGAAAGAGGACCACAAGAGTTTCCTGCAAAAGGAAGAGAGGAGCAGTCTCCAAAGTACAGGCTGGCATCACGGCGTCACCATGTATCTGGGACGATAAAGAATTCTGGAAATGCATGTTGTCCCCATCTGTGGTCCTGGGATCCTCCCGAGTGTCTCTTATGGCCTCAATGCCATCACCTGTCCTGAACATGCTGCGCAAGACACCTGCTGGCTGGGTGTGGAGTGAAGCAGAGCTGAGCACCTGTGGAAGCGAGTTCTAGACCCCTGCCTAGAAGGACATAGGCCTGTAACTGTGTGCACTCACACCAGATAATGGTTCATGGCAAAGACATAGCGAGTTCTAATGTAGGAAAGCAGACTTGCTATGTTTAAGCTGTTGAAACTAAAAAAGGCAAAAGAACAAGAATCAAACCAAACTATGACAAAACATACAATGAAATTTGCTGAAAGAGAACAAGCAGTATCAGAGGATCAAAGTAGTTGCTAATGTTGCACCAAGGACAGTCCTCAACGTCAAAGTTCCACCAGAAAGGGGCCAGTGATCACGTCCTCACTAGCTCCCTCCTGACGCATTAGCCAGGCATGCTCCTGCCTATCAGCACTCATTCCCTCTCAGGCATCACCCAGGCATGTTCCTGCCCATTCACACTCACTGCCTCTGAAGCATCACCCAGTGTGATCCTGCCCGTCAGCACTCACTCCCTCTCAGGCATCACCCACTATGCTCCTGCCCATCAGCGCTCATTCCCTCTGAGGCATCACTCATGCATGTTCCTGCCCATTCACACTCATTCCTCACCCAGGTATGCTCCTGCCCATATTCCTCACACCTTTTGCAGCATTACTCAGGTACGCATGCTCCAACCCATGCAGCACGCAGTTCCAGTCTTGAAGAACTCTCCAAAATTCTCCTTGCACAGCTCTGCTTTCTTAAAAAACTGACTTTAAAAAACACTAGATTTGTAGAATCAACTTTCTATAAAAAAGAATTTTCTGCTTCAAAAATAATGCAGCCAACAGGCACAGTGCTGCGAAGACAAGGAAGAGAAGATGCCCTCCCAGCCCTCTTGCCCCCTCCCCGCCAGGAGATATCTGTAGAGTGCTGCAGGGGAGATGCTCTCTCACCTCAGAGGCACCCCCAAGTTATGTGCCCCAAGCGCACAGAAAGGATGTCAGGTAGATGTGCTCAGAAAGAAACGTCAGGGGGTGTGAGCAGAAGAGATGCGAGGAAGATTCCAGAGAATCAAAGAACAGAAGCAAACCCCACAGGAGGGAAAGTGCGAGGCTGGAGGCAGCTACCACAGGTGCAGTCTCACTGGCTGGCCATCCACCGTCCGGGTGTTGGGAGAGAGTCCAGGGCAGGAGACACTACTTACCCCGGTCATTCCTTAAAGACCTTATGGTAGGACAGAGGAGGCTAGAGGCAGGGAGTGGGCTGGGCAGTTCAATGAGTTCAGGAATCTCACGTTGGTGGATGAACGAAAGGTGAATAAACAATTATTTTAACTGAATCACCATAACTACAGTTACAAAGTTGTTTATGATTGGGTTTCAGTCATACTTTATTCCAACACCCATCCCTTTACTAGTGTATGAAAAGTTCTCACCACCAATGTCATTTCCAGTTTTCCTTCCATACCAGCCCTCCTCTCTCTCTCTCTCTCTCTCTCTCTCTCTCTCTCTCTCTCTCTCTCCTCTCACAGTCCATTTAGAAGCCACTGCAGCATTTTAGACCAAATAGAATATCCTGAGTTTAACATCATGGCAAATGTGGGGAAAAGGAGGCGTAAAGGAATGATGTTAGAGGTGGGGTTTACTTAGGATGGTCTGGAAGAGATCCTGGTGCTGAGGATCTTTCTCTGGCCACAGCACTGCCCTTCGTCCCCTAGCAATGACCCCTTTCACTCATATTTTCTGAGAAAAATGGCAGGCATCCGTTCAGCCTGAAATTTTATTCCCTCTGCCAAAGACACGAATATGCCACACAAAAGATCTTCTGGAACAGGCACCTGGCAAACTATCTCTCACCTGAGGGGCAGCCATCCTGGCAAGCCCAGTGTCCAACACCCAACCAAGAGTCTGGACGGATAGTCACTGAATGAAGAAATATAGGCACGGCTTTCAGGTACCCCAGTGTACATTCAGGTGAATTTACCTCAGCAGCTTTATCCCCTTGAAAAGATTCCTCTCAGAACTGAAATACTTCCTATATATTTTTTTTTTGCCTACCTTTGAATACTGCCACCAACACCCCAAGAACAGGGCCAACAACTAACACTTACTAGACACTTTCTGGACTCCAGCCAATATAATCAGCAGACAAGTTCGTTCATCATCATGAAACAGGTTGGTTTTGTTCCATATATGCAACTATCTTTCATGTGGCAGAGCTTATGTCAGCCTAGACAACTTACCTAGAGAGTCCTCTGAGAGAAAAAGTAAAGAAATCAGGGACAGGGGCAATAATACAGTGGACAAGGCCCTTGTTTTGCAGCTGTCCTAGGCTTGCTCCCTAGCACCCCATCAGTTTCCCCAAGCAGAGTCAGGCCAGGAGTGATCCCTAAGCACAGAGGCAGGAGTAAGCCCTCACCGCCACTGGGTGTGACTCCAAAGCCAATTGAGACAGAGAAATGCATTCTCTCTGCTCAAGGAAAGAAACGGAGGGAGGAAGAAGAGATGGATGGGAAGCCACGGGGAGAAGGCCTAGAGGGAATCTGAGTGGTGTGAACAAGCTGTCTCCCTAAATATCAAACCACAGCGTCAGCGACACTGAAAACAACAGATCCAAATTTCAACAACCAAACTTAAAAACGTGCAGTCAAAAGCGCATACAAGGAATGGGAACGGGAATGGGATGGGGAGGGAATCTGGAAACCCTGCTAGACAGAATTAGACACTGGTCATGGGAATGGTGCTGAACACAGCTTGCCTAAACCCCAACTATGAACAACTTTGTAAATCACAGGGCTTTAATAATTTATTTTTTTAAAACCCTCTTGTCTCTGCCTTGCCTTGAGCACTACTGGCATAACTGGGGGCTGCATATTTACCTGACTATGATGCTCAGTTTTATTTTTTTGCGGCGGTTCTCATCAGGAATTGAACATGAGGCTGCACTGCTCAGACACTGGCTGCAGGGCAGCTCACCAACACAGCCCGCTCTGAGCGACGGAGCTAGCACACAGGCTCTACCGGGCTGACGTCGAAGTTGAGACACGCACCTTATGGTTATAGTTACGGTGCCCGCCTGGCTGGGGATGGCTGAAAAATAGCTGTAATGCTGAGAATCACAGGGGCGTAGGGCTGCCAGCTTCATGCTAGGTGCATGTCAGATGCCAGGGATTCAGCCTTATGACCACAGCTTGCAAGGCAGGTGCTCTGAGAGCCTTTGCTTTTCCTCAAGGCCAGAAATGAATTGCCTGGAGCTCCCTCTGACAACCAGCAGCAGCCATATTTACCTCACTCCCTAGACAGCTGTCACAGCCTGGCTGGGAATGCTTTTGTGCAGGGGTAGTGGGAATGGGGTGGGGATAAAAATGCCAGAGCAAAGTGGCAAGGAATTCTGGGATGCAAACAGCAGGTTGGCATCAGACTGTGGGTTTTTCAGAGCCAAGTGAAAGGTGCCACAGAGGTGATGGGCTTTGAAGAAAACTCCCAGAGATAATCAATTTGATCACACTGGCTGACACAGAGGTATTTGTCAAAATGTCAGGGTTATGGATAGTGCCAATATATTTGCTTTTCAATGCATTCATCTTTTTTTTAAAAAGCCCGTATCTTTTGCCATCTTGGACCGAACACTTTTCTGTCCCCAAACAGGTCTTAATCAGCCTAGGCTGATTTTCCCTCTGCGGCACATCCAATGCAGATGGACTTTCTGCCATGTTCAGAAAAAAAGTGTGTTTCCTGTTTTTCTTTTCTTTTTTTTTTGAGTTTGTATTTTTGGAAGGTTGGAGAAACACAAAACAGTAAATATCCTGCCCGTTCCTCTCTGCTAAACCTGAAATTCAGCTGAGATGGGTCTTTTAGGGATAAGATCAGCACATAGCAGAGCCTGGTGCCACTTTCAATGCCAGGAACACCTCCGTCCCCTGCTGCAGTGAGGCCAAACACCCTTGCTCTCCTCCGGCTGCTGCCCTTTCTGAAGTCCAGCGGGCTCATTAGGCTGGGCACCCCGCAGAGGCGCCTAACTCTGCAATACCCACGGGCATTTTCTTTTCTGCTGGTGACCTGCATGCTTCATTGGCCTAACTTAGAAATTATTTAACTTAAGAGAGAAAAGTTAAAAATATAATCGACTCCTACAAAATAACCCAGTAGGCATTACTATTGTTGCATTAAAGTGATATTTTCATATAAGACACAGCGCAAAAGAGCAATCTGTTGCGCCTCGAGTGAGTTATTAGGACAGCCAGAGAAAATGTTTTTTAAAAAGGACTGTGTGGGAGAATTCGTCAAGCAGAGAGTGTCGAGCTGGAAACAGAGATGCGGAAGCCGCACATGGCCTTCACCGTTAATTATTTTGGTTTCTGCAAATTGCAAGGACGAGCTCTTGTTTTCCTCCCTGGGAAGAGAGGAGCTAAATCAAGAATGTTCTCGACTGGCTTTCTGCTCTGTCCTGACTTTGTTTTCTTTCTGTGGCTGGGAAGGGGGCAGACATTCTCCCCTTTCTCCTGCTCTGCCCAAGAGAAGCTGCCCAAGAGAAGCTGTCTCTCAGCTGGGGAGGTCTGACCCTCTGAGAAGGGAAGGTCTATTGGCTAATAACATTATGGAACAATTCAGAGCATCACTTTGTTTCAGTTTGGAAAGAACAACCTGAGCCAGACACAGACCTGGCTCTTTCTCCAGTCCCTCACGGGAGGAAGTCCTGGCCACCTTCTTATCCTGACTCACTGTCTTTAGCTCCGGATGGTTCTCACAATGACACTTCAGTGACAAAAGCTCACGTCTCACAAGCTCTGGGTCCTGTTTTAGGGGCTCATTTTACCCATTCGAATGGTTGGCAATAGTTGTCATTTCAGACTCCTGCAGTTGTGTTTTCCGGTTTGCAATAAGGGCCAACCCAGCATGGTTCAGGGGATCCAGGGTCATTCCCAAGGTCGAGGCTATAACGGCAAAGGGGGATGCAGCGCTATGATCTGGGCAGATGTCCTTGTGTACGCTGGATAGGTGCCCTACTGCCTGAGCTACCCAGTCCCCCGCTTCACTGTTTCAGAGATGGACTGGATGAAAGTGTGGTGACATGGGAGGGCTGCACCAAGTGAGAAAAGGCCAAGATACAGCCATGCCCTACCTACCAGTGAATGATATGCCCATCAGGCTGACCGCAAGGTGCTGACCTCATTCCTCTCCTCCCCCCCCCCTCCTTCTCATCCCCATCCAGGGTCCTGACTGGGTCCCAATGCACTGAGCTTAGTATTCCGTCCATCAGAGCAGAGAACAGCAACTACAGAAGCTGGCACTGTGTGTGTGACTGTCTCTCTCTTGTGCTGAGTGTGGCCTGGTGTGTCTGAGACACAGTGACCATGCTCTGATATAAGGGCACCAGTGCGGGGGAGAGAAGCGAAAGGCTGGCCCCAGCATGGCAGCTCTGCTATAGCCAATTGGCTCCCAGTTGCAGCAAGGGTACAGAGCAATCCACTGGCCTCAGTTTACATACAAACATATACATTATATATAATGCTCCGCTAAGCTCCATAATGGAGCTTAGTGCTCTCATTTGGCTAGATACAAGGATTGGAGCTTGGAAAGAGAAGCACTTCTGCACTTCAAAATCATCTGACACACATTCAATAGCATCGCTGTGACCCTCTCTGGGCTGGGGCAGAAAGGACACAGTGATAAAGCTCTTCGACCAGCAGCTACTCTGTACTGAACACAGGCTGGTCTGAGGCACCAGGGCAATTGCCATTTCTAGCCACACTTCACAGCGCCATTTATCTATCTCAGCTCAGTGTGTGGCAGCTACTGAGCCAGCTAGATAAACTGTTGGAGAGCCCTGGGCTATTAGTGGATTAGCCCAAAAGGCAGAAGGAAAAACAAAATGTGTGTGCATGTGTGTGCATGTGTGTATGTGTGTGCGCATGCACACATGCAGAAACGGAGCCTTCTGCATTCCTCCAAGCAGGCGTAGGGTGCTTCCTGCCACTCGCAAACAGGATGTGCGGAAATGCCTTTGCTCACAGGCAGTCAGCAGGGAAATGACAGATGCTCCACATCCAGCTGAAATCAGAAGAGTAAGGAGAGAACTAGAGAGAGCAAGGTGGGGAAGAGAGAGATGGAGGCAGGAAGAGTGGAAGAGGAGGAGGGAATGGTGGTTCGGAGGAGAAAGAAGGAAAGGGAGCTGGAGGTAGCTGGAGAGAGAAGGGTGAGAAACGGGAAGGGGAAGAGATAGGGAGGAAGAGGGAGGAGAATGGAGGGAGGGAAGGGAAGGGATGGATAGAGAAGAAACAGGAAGAAGAGGAAAGGAGAGGGAGAGAGGGAAGGAGAAAGATGGTGAGAGAAAAGGGAGAGAGAGGGAAGGTGAATGATGGGGGAGAGGAGAGAGAAAGGGAAGAAGAGAGGGAAGGTTAGAGATGGGAGACAGAGGGAAAGAGGAAGGCAGAGAGCTGAAAGAGGAATGAAGAGAGGACAAGAAAACTAGAGGGTGGTAGATAAGGAGGAAGGGAGAGAGAATGGAGAGCAATGGAGAGAGATGATCGAAAAACAGAAACAATGTTTTCTGCTCAACTCTCTGAGCACCAAGAGCACTTTCCTTGCCCAACTCAGCGAAAGACTAATCCAGGTACTGAGGAACAAGATTTCAGACTGAGCTTTCTTAACAGGAAAGAACAGAGCCAGGGGTCTGCAGAACACAGAAAACAGACCTCTCTGCCTTTGAGATTCAGGGTGCAGAAGGAGACTGCCACAGGCCAGCTCAGGAAAAAGCTCCTTCAGTGTGAGAAAGAGTCTTAATGACCACACAGTCAGGTTTTAAGACAGGGGATTAGAGCCCCAAGGAGCCAACCCCTGCGGGGCAACAAGAAGGCAAGATAGGAACAGGACTGGCAGCAGCAGGGCAATCAATAGAACCCCTCAAGACTGGTCGGGGCAAACCTGAACAATGGAAGGATTAGGCTTTGGGGGAAAGGTGAACTCAAGCCTTAACTTTAGGCTCTTGGGGGAAGTCCTTACTTTCCAACTCCTTTTCTTTGGTTTGGTTTCATATTTACCATCTTGATTCTCAGACAAGATATGAGCATGAAAAACAAAACAGTCCAATTGAAACAAGAGCAAGCACCAGAAAAGGAGGGACAAAATAAAGGGGACAAGTTCCTAAGAGGAAGATCATGGGGTCTCAGAAGGTTTCTGGGTTGGAGGCAGTGGGGCACAGTCCTCCCAGAAGTGCATGAAGTGTCAAAGCACTACAACAGAAAGACGAAAACTTGGAGCAGCAGCCTGGGCCAGGGCAGTGCCCTCCAGGTCCTGGAGCCAAGGGAATGTGACAATACTATGGACACTTGAAATTACACTGTGATGGGTTCTCATCACAACTCCACCCAGCAGACCAGACTATCACAGCCCGTCTCACGTGGCCGCTAGCGGCGCGCAGTTCATCAATAAATGCTTTATTTAGAGGTGACTACAAGAGTATGCCACCTGCATGGCAAGCCTGGCAAGCTGCTCGAGTCGTATTTGATATGCCAAGTACCAGTTACATTTATATTAGGTCATTCCCATGACCTAATATAATGGTTTCAGGCTCTTTATGTTCCTGGAGCAAGCAGATGCCTTTGGGTTCTACTAGCATGAGATAGGACATATGGAGATATTACTGGTGCCCGCTCTAGCAAATAGATGATGAACGGGAAGATAGTGATAGTGATAGGGTTCTGACATTTCCATTTGCAAAAGGAGAGAAGAGAAGCTCAAAGACCATCCTGAAGGCCTCAGGAACTGACATCTCATTTGAAACTCTTGGAATCTGGATCTTAAGAAACCATTTGTTTTGCAAATGGCCTTTGGGAATGCCTTAATTTGTGGCTTTGGCTTCCTATGGAACACTTCACTGATGAGGGGCAGAGAGTGTTCAAATACCCCTGGGGAAACTGTGTCCACAGAAGTCCATAGAAAACACCCTCCTTTATCAAAGTTCCAACAACCCCCATCTTCTGGGCCTGTTGCTTCTACAGCCCAAGTCTGATGTATTCTGGCTTCTTTTAGTTATTTGACCTCGTACAAGTCATAAATATTGTGATATTGACAAGAACAGTGCACCTAATTATGAGCCTGGAGCAACCCTTCCCATACAGATCAGAGGTCCTCAGACTTCCACACTCACCTAGACAGTTTCTAAAGTTCCCTGCCCGACATGCTAATAATAGGGTTGAAGCATATGCCAAGGACATTGTCACAACCATCGTGACAGTGCCCGCTACCATGACAATGACATCAGAGACTGCAAGATTCTGTCATTTATTCTTTATTCACTTATTTTGGTTTGGGGGCTATGCCTAGTGGTGCATAGGGAACCATGCAGTGCTGGGGATCAAACCTGGGTCCTTGCATGCAAGGCCTGCACTCAGCCCCTTCAGCAACCTCTCCCGCCCCTTTGGTATTCATAAGTCTGCTTAGACTATTCCAGGGTGCAGCTACCTTGGTCCCTGGCACTCTGAATTTTGACCTTTTTGCTAATGTCTGTGTCCACTTTGAATCTTCCTTCTGCTGGCACCTAATAATAACAGCCAATTTGGGGCCAGGGCTGGAGATGTTGGCAGCAGTTAACTTGACCAAGTTCTGCTCTCCTGATTTATGAAGCACAAGATTCTGTGACTGATAGAGCTGGGAGATGCTTTTCCCAGGAGCCCACTGTTTGAACGCAGTTGTTTTTAACAATACAGTCAGCTGACATGTCATGCAAATAGAACCAAACAAGGCCGTGATCAGTGCCTCTGGCCCAGGGTAGTGCCAGCAACAGGAACTCTGCTGACAAGTGCCGCTACTGAAAGCAGCATAACTCCAACGGGTGTGTTATCCTTTACAAAGGGCAGGGGAGGCTGCCTGGGCGAGCTTGTTTCTAAATCATGGCAGCGGTAAGGAAATTTCTCCAGAATCTAAGATGACCATCCTTTGAGAAAGAGGCCCATGGGGACAGATTTATTCCTCTGCACTGGAAGCCACCAGAACCCGCAGCAACTCCAAAGGGAAACCATTTTTCACCCAGCTGGGGCCAGGGCAGAGGGTGGCGACGCTTCTAATTTCTGAGAAAAGGAAATCATCTTTCCTTTCCTGCTTTCTCATTAAAAAAAAAAGAAACCTTACAAAGCTATCCCTGAAGATTGCAATTATGATCTATTTCCATGAAAAAGAATGCCATCTGAGTCACATCACATGCTCCAGTTAGGCACACTGGAAATTTACAGTCATCCCAGCCCGAGAGCTCTGGCTGTGACAAGTCGTGCCTGGGTGAAAATGAAGAGCTTCTACCACAGGCTTTCCTGCTTTATGGCAAGAAACAAGGGATCAAGAGAAAGACCACGGAAGCTTTATGTCGACTCACTCCAGCCCTTCTTATTCTTGTCATTACAGCCAAGTAAAAAAAAAAAGCCCTTGGTCAAAGCCACTTATTTTTATCATTCACTGTGCCATGGAGGAACTTGGATGGTATATGTTAGGTTACACTGGTGCTGGGAGGGTGGTAATTATTGTCTGGATTCCACAAGTAAGGGCGTTTGATGGATAGAGCATCAGAGAACTGTGCAGGGTTACAGGGTGAGTAAATAATGGAACTGAGCTAGCCGCCAGAGCAGATGTGCACCATACACAACCTCTGCTCTGTTCATTCTCCTGAGTTATTACAGGTGCCTGGGTATCTCGCTGGGACCCGGGGACCACTGGAGAAATAATAGATATTGCACCAAAGAGGAGAAAAAAAGTAGTAGGAACCATGCAATTTCTCAAAGACTTGGACTCAATTTACTTTGCATAGTAAGAATAGTTTTACAAGACCGATTTTTTAAAATAAACCTGAAACTTGGTGAAAGGGAAATCATACAATGTGGATTAGGACACTGTGTACTTTTTGGATGTACTTCTCGGTTCAAAATTTAGATTTAATTGTGTGTGATCGTTTAATTAAGACTGTCTCTCTCCCTAGGCTTGAAACTTCCATTAGAGCAGGGATTCGTTTTGCTCTTTTGCTTGCCATTTTACCCCATGTCTAGCACCGTGTCTGGCACTCAATAAGCATAATTGGATGGTTGGATGGATGGGCTAATGAGCACAGCAGAGTTCTACCAAAGCAGAGAAGAAAATGAAACTTGGGCTTTCTTTTGAGGTGAGAATCGATGAGGTAGACTGAGCTGTATCTCTGGGTTTGGGAAAAGAATCAGATCTGGGTGAGTTGTTCATGACTGCAGTTGGGACCTCATCGTGGGAAATCAAAATAAATAGTGGCAAAAGGGAAAGGGAAAGAAAGGAGGGACACAAAGGCTGCCTGTCAAATTCTTGGCATCCTTGGTGGTCACAATGAGGGAGAAAGTTAGACACAGAATCACTGTTTCTAAACTAGGAAACTCCAAATGCTAGTAGGGTAAGTACCTCACAATATTAATCAGGAGGGACTGTTCCTTTGATTTTTTGAAGTCTCTACTTGAGAAGCTAGATTTGTTGGAAGATTGTAGAAAGAGCAAGGTGGGGAGGCCTCAGCAATTGAAGTGACGGTTTTAACTTCAATCCTGGCCTCATGCAAAATAGCATAAGTGACTAAACAATTGTGTTACTTTGGTTTTAAATTCAACTTCTGTGTTTGGTTCATTTGTTTTTTGGTTTTGTTTTTTTTTTTTTTTTTTTTTTTGCTTTTTGGGTCACACCCGGCAATGCTCACGGGTTTCTCCTGGCTCTGCACTCAGGAATTATTCCTGGCGGTGCTCAGGGGACCATATGGGATGCCGGGGATCAAACCCGGGCTGGCATGGGCCGGTTGCGTGCAAGGCAAAAGCCCTACCCGATGGACTATCACTCCGGCACCATTTGGTTTTAAGTATACTCTCAAAAGGGTCACTGCTAGGGCAAGTTGATAGAAGCTGATCTCCAAATGGTAAATGGCCTGTAATGAGGTTAATGATTGCTGTGCACTCGGCTCCATCTGATTTCTTGTAAAGAATATTATTTGGTAACAAGCAATAGAATGTTCCTGAAAGTCTTTGGGTTCGTTGCTATTGAACACTGAGTTTCTGGTTTGCTGTTCAGAATTCTTTCGCTTCTGTTGAGGATTTATAAATAAAACCATAATTGTCAGTAAATTCTTTTGTTTTCAATTATGAAAACATTGGGAGTTGGGGAACTGGTTTTCCAAATGCAAGTGTGGGGGGGCAAGAGGTGTCATGTCTTCAGTTTGTCCAGGCAACAAATCCAAATAGGGGAGACCCTGACCCTGAGAAATGCATGAAGTTGCACCTCCGCGACCATGTCTGGATGTCCTCAGAGGCCTGTGTCTCCTGGTGGGGCTCAGGGCCCTGCTGCTTCACTCTGGGCCAATCTCTTCTCTCCCCATTCCACAGCTCCGATCTCAGACCCCATTTCACGGCTCTCTGATGCTTGAAACTGATGGACTCCATTGTAGCTGTTCCAAAGAGATGTGTTAAGTAATCTGAAAAAGAACAGAGGGAAACCTCCAGAGTCAGATCAAATTAGGCTCATCCTTTGGTAGAGGTACTGGTGAAATGCTTTTCCCTGAGCAAACACATCAGTTGTAGCTGTAGCTCCAGAACTGAAGTGATGTGTACTGGACAGCTCCAACCCGCCATAACTTCAGTGCCAAGTCCCAGCTATTCAAGTCTCCCTCATAGGCAGGTCCAAAGACTTCACGAATGCTTACATATCATTTTGAGATCTCCCTGAGAGTCATTAAGGAGTGTGATGCTGGTTGGAGTTCCAGCCAGCTGGGAGTCCCATTTATCACATTATCACCAGGAAGAGTTCTCCAGCTGATTGGACTTTTGTTTATTTCAGAGAAGAGTCAGTTCTGGCTTATTTATTCTTCATTATTTTCCCCTTTTCCCCTTCATATCCTAGGTTCTTTAAGTATACAGTCAGCTTTTTTGGAGAAGCTCTCCAGAAAACATCCATTATCCCAGTCCTTTTATGTTTTAAACTCAGAAATGAAACACGATGCAGTTAAGACTTGAATTAGAGTTCGACAGGACCATCTATAATTGGAGTTCTCTAAAAATACACATATATGTGTGCACACATATATATTTAAGTCACATGATCTAAGTAAAGCTGGAAACCAGAATCCATCATCAGTGATGGGAAGAAATTTCCCCACTGATGTCCTTGTTCCCACTTAGACGCAAAATCAAGAGGCTTGGGTGCCAAATGATCTTAGTTTGAGAATCAGCTCAAGAATTTAGAAGTCGAAAATTGCAAGTGTGGGCCTCCAACTGATCTCTCGGGCTGTGAATACTGGAGCACATTTCCTGAGCCCACCTGTGGTACCCCTTTGCCTCATTAAGCAATTTCTCCTCAATGAGGCTGCAGAACAGGACAGACACCTGTCCCCAGGAAGGCAAATGCAGCCCAACTTCAATGCAGCCCATCAGACCTCGTACCAGAGTATTCCAGTTTGGCACGACTGTGCATTTTCATTTGCTACATAGAAGACTGACCTTGTACTGCTGTGTTCAATTATGTATTTCCTGTTCTCATTACAGACCTTCAAACGACCGCAAAAATATATTCATTTAATGCTTTTTCTGTTCTTTTAAAATTTTTATCACTCAGAAAGGAGGAAGAAAATGGCTTGCATATTAGTACTAGGGATAGACACAGATTCATTCTATGTGCTTAAATTGCTCTGATAATTGCAGCAAAGAAACTTTCACTTGAAATAACTGCATAGCAGCTAGAAAAAATATATGAGGTCTTAAGTATTCAGATATTTGGCATATAATAATAGTTTCAATTTGGAGCTCAGTAGTAGCATAGTAAAAACATGTGGGCAGGATGACGAGGGGAGTGAAAGAGAGCAGGGTGGGAATTTTGAAAAACTACAGGAAAAGATAAAAAAGATGAGAAGCTTCCACACACAAAGATGTGGGAGGGTATTTTATTCACAGAAGATTAAAGAAAAGACTTGGGGGCTCTTATTCATGGAAGAGGCCACTTAGGTGGTCGTTTTCCTTTTACATTAGTTGTTTTTATCATTTCTATTTTAGGGGGTGTCTGAGTCCACTCCTAAATATTTTTCAGCAAACAAGCAAGGCCAGGTTTTCAATGCAAGGGTCCATGGATGGGATCTCCCCAGCCCACCGGGCTGCACCCAGCAGTACCTAGAGGGACATGTGGTGTCAGGGTTCAATTCAGGGTTGACTGGGCATGTGCCTCACCCCATACTGTCTCTTGGATGCCTCAATAGTTATTTTATGCGTGAAGTCAGGATTCAGCAAGTGAAAATAATTAAAAAGTATATATGACAAATTATGCAATAGTCCATGTTTCCTTACTCCACCCAGGAAGGACAAGGAGGCGACTCATGACACTGTCTGTAGTGAATTAGACTTTGTCAGCAGGCTTGGACTTCAGGAACATAGGACATGACATTCATGGCATCACTCTATCGCCTTTCCTCATGGCCGAAGCATAGTTATTGAGGTCAACAATAAACTTAAATGCTAATGCCTTGGAAAGAGGTCAGCCAATTGCTTATATTCTTAGGGATGAGGCAGTGATCTCATAAATAATAAATAGGAAAGAATTTTTGGGGGAGGGTCTCTGCTAGGTAGAGAACAGCAAAGCGTGTAACAAATAAGGAGAAATAGCACATGGGAGCTACACATGTGTGTAAGGGAGAAAGAAAGGTTTTTCCTATGTTGTATTTCTGCCACCATATCCAATGCTAGGTAAAGAATCAAAGGTTCGGGGCCGGAGCGATAGCCCAGCGGGTAGGGCGTTTGCCTTGCACGGCCGGCCTGTGCCGGCCAGGGTTCGATCCCGGCAT
Source organism: Cryptotis parvus (assembly GCA_021461705.1). Classification (NCBI taxonomy): domain Eukaryota; kingdom Metazoa; phylum Chordata; class Mammalia; order Eulipotyphla; family Soricidae; genus Cryptotis; species Cryptotis parvus. Next base: position 73,681 of record JAJIBD010024284.1, on the reverse strand, counting down.
CCCATATGGTCCCCGAGCACTGCCAGGAGTAATTCCTGAGTGCAGAGCCAGGAGAAAGCCCTGAGCATTGCCAGGTGTGACCCAAAAAAAAAAAAAAAAAAAAAAACAAAGGTTCTACTTGAGGTTCAGATTTCCTGCTTGAGTTTAATGCAGGGACTAATGCGTGAAGAGCAATTGTTAGGTGCAAGGACTCTGCAAGGTAGAAATCAAGAACAAAGACCAGGGAACAATATGACAATATGACCCAGCTGATAAGTTACAGGGGTCTAACCAGTTCAAATTTCTTACCATCATAGAGGAGTTAGTGGAGACTAAGCGAGTGTGGGGCTCTCAATAGTGTATAGCCCTTGACCAAATCCACAGGTCTCTAAAGGCAGCGCCTTTTCTTGAAAGTCTGCCCACATTTTCTTTCTGCTGGACAATGCTGACCCCCAGGCATAAGCCATTTTTACTTGGTTTCCCACTCCCTTGCTGTTCCAGTCTCTCCATACTTTGGGTATGGGCGTGTGACTTTTAAAATGAAGTCCAATCAACCACCCCACCCCACCCACAAACCTGATCATCAAATAATTTATCCTTATTAATAAGACAAGATTAATACCATTCATCATTTTTGATTTTCAAACAAACAGTACTGTCACTATGAGAACATCACATTATTATGACTCATTACTGGAAACATCAATTCAAAGCAACAGGCAGAATATGAAACAATTTAGACACGCAAGCATTTGTTTCAGTGACACAATGACAGGACCATCTATTTGTGGTACTAATTCTTTTCACCAGTCAAATTCAGTGTGGCAGTAGGGAAGCCTATTGACAGGGTCTTACTGAGCTAGACAGTCTCCCCTTGCTATCCTCTTCCAGATTCCTTGTATTCACCCAACAGATGTCATGAACATCTAACACACAGTCAGGTGCTAAGCTTAGTGAGAGAACTGTGTGGATTCTGTTGAGAGGGGCAGTTCCCTAACTATGCCATCTGCTGGCCCATGGCTTCTTGAGACTGAGTCTCCGTAAATTTGCCTTCAATGCAACCTTCCAAGAACACTGAGAGGTTCAAGATGGGAAACTTCCTCACTTCTCCTCTTCATGGAGACTAGCGAAGTTTCCAAAGTGCTCCCAAAAAGGGCATTTTTGCATTTCACCAGCCCCACACCCAAATTCCTGCTCATCCTGACTTTACGTGCTGGTTTCTACATTCAGTGCCTTCTAGACTTCCTGTTTTCACCCCAGAGTGTGCGGTGCCCCAGAACTGCCCAGCTGGGGCTCCTCTTGATCCCCTTCTCTGCAAGGTGAAACCTTTCTGGGGTGTGCAAGCAAATTAGAAAACTTCCCTTGAAAGCAAATCTGCTCTGGGGCTGCCTGTTCAGTGAAACTCCTCATTATAATGGCATCCAATAACTAACTTTGAAATATAAAATAGGCCTTTCAGGCTGCAGATGAAAAACATGGCATTTAAGATTTGTCTTGAACACTTCCTCTCAAAGGCAGCTTAATGAATTCCAGAACTTAGAGGGAGCCAGAGAAGTATCCGCTTGCTTATTCTTGGCTCCCTTAAGAAATTAATGTGCCTATGATTTATGGGGGCCACTCCAAAGCATGATGTATCAAAGATTCATTTGCTTGACATATCAGGTGGCAATTTATTTCTAGAACTATCTTCAGCGCTGATAATATACGGGCAATCTCCCCCAAGGAGCAAATGACACCTTCAAATTAGGATAATTCAAGGAGTATTTACTGATTTAAAAAAAAAAGCCTGCTCAGAAAAGTACAGAGGTGTGAGGACGCCCCAAGGACAGGGCAGAAGCCTTGAACAAGTGTCCAGAGGAGCCACCAGCCACTAAAAGGATCTAAATGGATTAGAGAAGGGAAAAAAACACCAGAAGCTACAAGGAGAAAGAACTTGCAAAGGAGCTGCCTAGACACCAAAAGTGCAGCTATCTGGGAGGACACGGTGTGAGGCATACATTATGGACAGGGCCAGAGACTCCTTCTCTGGCTAGGGACCTCTGACTAAATGTCTTCAAACCGCAAAGGCATAAAAGTTCCTCAATGTTTCTGTTTTGGTGCAGGTTTCAGGAATGGCAGGAGAGTGTGACCCCCAGGGCAGGAGCACGTGGAGGATGTGCACGGCAGAGTGTGTCACTTCATCTCCTCTCCCCCCCCACTACCCTTTTCAGGTCCCTCTGCTCTAGGCAAGACATGGAGCCCAGGATGTCTGGGACCACGGGGGATTAGTGTCCCCCCATAACTATGAAGACAACTGGCCTCTCCATCACCAGGCACCACATTCACTGACTCACAACAGAGAGGAACTATCTACTGGACCATGAGGGTTCCAGAGTTTGTTGTAGCTCTCAACCTGCACAGACATTTCTCTCGTTAGTCCCTCAAGAATGTAGGTGGAAAACTACTTATATTGTGTTAGGGTTGCCTTAGGTCTGAGTCATGCAGAGAAGGGATCGGACCTTTGGGATCACTGGGGAACCAAGGAAGCTCATCTCTGATGAGGGACTTGGCGATTTACAAATACGGGCCAGGAGGTCCTGAAACCCATGCCTTGTGATCCCAAAAGATGACTTCAGCGTCCCTTTTGGCTCTCCAAGAGAGCTCTGGCTTAGCTAATAAATGATATGATCATCCTCCCCGTTTCAACTCTGCACCCCAGAGGTTTGTTCTCCCACAGCCAGCAAAGAATGAAGTGCAGAATCAGGCCATGTAAATCCTATGCAGAAACCTCTGCCCCGGCCTCATGCATCTTTCACAAGAATGAAAAATGTCTCACAGCAGCGCGGTGCTCTGCCTCCATCCCTCTCTCTGCTCTTTCCTCCAGGTCTGCAGGCTGCCCCTGGCCCAGCCTACGCTGGGCATCTTTCACTCCTCTGGATTAAGAGTGCCACCTCAGCATTTTGCATGGAATATTCTTGCTCTGGGGGAAGTTATACTCAAGAGACCCTTCTAACTTGCATCATCTTCTTTAATTCTTTTAAAATATTACAGAACAGGACAGGACTTGAACAACAGTAAAGCATGTAGGCACTTGCCTTGTGTGCTTCCTACCAAGATTCAATTCCCTCCTGGCACTCTGTCCAGTTCCCCAAGCCCACTAGGAGTAAGCCATAAGCATAGAGTCACGAGTAAGCCATGAGCATTGCTGGGTGTGGCTCGCAAACAAACTCATCAAACAGGACTGAAGAGACCAGAGGGATGAAACGTATGTGCACATGACTGAATCCAGTTTGATTCCTGGCACCAAGTCTCCAGAGAATTGTTGCTATGGAAGCCCTGAGCACTTCTGAGTAATCCCCAGCACTGAGAGCTGGGATACCACATCCTCACACCGTCACACTGAACCATCACTCCAAATGACCAAGAACCACTGCGGAGGAGCCCCTGAGCCCCTGAGAATCACCTGGGAAGATTCACCCCAAAGTAAAATAAATAAAATATCACCTACTAAAGAAATCTTCCTAAATTCCCTATTTTATAGTCTCAAAACTCTCTTTTCCGTCCTGTTTTTTCTTCTTGATACTTCATATAATTTAAGTCATCTGTATTTGTCTGCTGTCTCCACTAGAAGACAAGGTTCCCAAGAATAAGAATAGAAAGTGGTGATTTTTCTGTCCTTTTTAAACTTCTGTATCTGGATTTTAGCAAGGTGCTGGTGAAATTAAAACCCTAACGATAGTTATAGACAGAGAACAGAGAAATGGGCTTCAATCTGTCGATAACAGAATGACTTGAGTATCATTAACATAGTTGAAAAACTGAAGATTATACATCGTAGAATTGTAAGCTATAATGAAAAACAAGGGTGATTATTCATACTGTTGAATGAATAACAGTTGTCGCTGTCATCAGCGCATAGACTAGATAGACTCAATTACATCTCAAGATATTTCATTCATATGTATTTTCTGTTAGGATCATTATATATTGGCATTTGTTTTTCTTAAAAAGTACTAAAAATGTTGCTGATAAATCCTTTTACTGCACAAATAAGCATTTCATTAATTAAAATATTCATGAGTCATCTTAAGAATAAAGGATTTTATGTTTAATTCAGAACCAAAGAGTTTAAGTGAATTACCTCAAACCACACAACACACCAATGCTGAATAAATGGATATAAAAGAAAAGGGACCAAGGGTTCCGAAAGATACTACAAAGGTTAAGGCACTTACCTTGCATGTGGCCAGTCCTGGATGGATCCCGGCATACAGTCCCCTGAGAACTGTCAGGAATGCCCATGAACACCAGGATTTTTTGAAGTCAGGACTGTCCTCTGAGCATCACCATGGGGAACCTAACCTCCTTCACCCAAGAAAATAGTAGTATTGGGAGAAACAGTAAAGGGGTAAGACACCTGACTGCATAGAGCTGACACCAGCTGGATCCCTGGCATGACATAAGTCCCCAAAGCACTGTGAGGAAAATTCTTGAGCATAAAGTCAGTACTAGCTCCTGACCACTCCCTTCCCAATCCACCCCACCCCCAAAAAGAGAAAGGATAAAAGACATCTGTTAGGGCTAAAATGAGAGAAATATTTGCTTTAAGTAAACTGACATAGGACTGGCCCTGTACTGGCCCAGGAACCTCAGACAAAGGGTCAACCAAGAGGCTGCAGCCTAGCAACTCACCTGCAACTGTCAGGAGACTGAAAATCCAGTAACATAATGTCAGAGTGTGTCTCAGACACGTAAAGACAGTCCCTGTGCTCACAGACAATTCTAGAACTAAAGCATGACTTAGCTCATGGCAAGGCAAGAAACCATCCTAACTGTTGCCTCCCAAAGCTTTCTGGTGGTCTCTTCACCTAGTCCTCTTTCCTAACGGAAGCCATCGACTGAATTCACAAACAAATGAACTAAGATACTCAGCATTGGTGTACTGTATGGTTTGATGTTATTCACTTAGACAGTTAGGTGGTGGCAGCTCTAGGCACATGGGCCCTGCAAATAGGATTGTCATTTTTATAAATGAATATTCTGGATCTCAGTACACTGCCAACTTGTCCACAATTATTTAATATTGCGGATATCTGATGGGATCAGAAGCGTTTTCACAGAGATCAAGCTCTCTGCAACAACTATGAGCAGTTCTACGCATGTTTGTGTGCCAGAGTGTGTGTGTGTGTGTGTGTGCTTTTGTATGTTCAAGTTATATCCCGGCTCTAACTTATTTTCATTTCTAGAGTTTTGGAAGCAAGAAGACATTTTCTTGCTAGGGATTAAGCCAAGTTCATGACCAGGCACATGCATCTAAAAGCAATTTAAAAAAATCAGAGTTAACGCAATTGAATTTAGAACCAATTTGTTTTTATTCTCTTAGGGAGAGAGAAGTCAACTACTACATTTCCCACACCACACCAGACTTTCTCGCTGTCTCAGGACCTCACTTCTTCTCTTACTGAATTTCTGAATTCCTGAAATCTTACTATTTCATTCTGAGTCACAAACAGAGGCTCAGTGTGCAGCTACGGAATACGTGGAGTGAGAAAACCTTCAAACAAAAAGCCAGCTAGCTCTGCCTTCCCTGATGTGAGACTCCAGAAAGGAAGCTTTCATAGATGAACAACTCACTCTATTAAAATGTTTCATTATACCCTCCAAAAAGGATTGCTGAACATAAAATACTGGCTGAGAGATCAATTTTAACCTATGAGATTCACATTTTCTTCCCCAGTAACAAAATCATGATTTACTTTTAACAATAAAAAAGTCAATGGAATCATGCTTCTCAGGAACAAATTAAGTGTAATAAATATGTACTGGTATCAAGTAATCCATGCTTACTGGGGAAGAGGAGGATGATTATGAGATTATGATATAATCCGTGAACTTTAGAAAATTTAAATTTCCTATGAAAGACAGAAAGTATGAACATCATAAATTTCCATTTTAAAAACACCTGCTCATATGAACAAATAATCGGTGACACAATAAACTCTTAAAACTATAGAAAATGTCTCTGCCCTCTAGCCAGTCCCTCCTCAATATTTGTCTGTCACTCAGAAAGGCAAAAGATGGCTGCAGGTCAGACCTCCTAAAGCAGGAACTGCCCGCTCAGTGTTCCCAGGTAAGTTGTGCATTCGTTAACATTGAGAAGCACGGGGTGAGTCCGTGATAATAATCTCTCCAAGATCTGTGCTAGAATATGTCCGGGCTGCATGCAGTCAGCAGGATAATCTCTTTGAAATGCACATCTCATTCCTCCTTCTGACTTTAGGCTCCGAGGGTGCCGTCTTCCCTCCATGTACAGATGTACATCATCGTGCCTTGCCAGGGACCTCATCTCTCCCATTACCCACTGCTTCCCTCCCTTCCGATTCCCAGGCATCATTACATCGTCACACCATCTTGCTTTTTAGAGTCAAATCATCCCAGACAGTGGGCTTTAAACCCTGCTCCTCTGTAGTGCTCCAAATTCCTACTGGTCTCCTAAAGTCCTGATCCAATGCCAAGCTGTTGGTGAAAATTCCCGAGGTCTCCTCAGGCAGAACTGATAGCTCTCTCTTCCGGAGTCCTGAGACCCTTTGTTCCCAACTCAGTTGTCCCACTTACTTCAGAGGTCTTCCCCAGTGGAATCTGGGGAAACTTGACTAGTGGCTTCAGTCAAGCAGCTGAAGAGACGGGGCCACTGAATTCAGTTTGACAGCAAAATAAATGTGAATTTTAAGGTAATTACCTGAGACAGTTTAGTCTTAAGGAAAAAATAATTCTCAGGATACCATGGGAAGAATATATTAAATAGTTCTCAGGATACTATGGGAAGACTTTATGACAGAGCTTTTCATTTATTTATTTTTTGAGGAGGGTCATATTTGGCAGTGCTTGGTCTATTCCTGTTTCTGTGCTCAGAAATGACTCCTCTCCTAATCTAATTCTGTGCTCAGGAGCGACCCCTGTTTGTGCATGGGGTGGGGGAAAAGGGCATATACGGCGTCAGGAATTCATATAAGGGTCAGCTGTAGGAAAGATAAACACAAGGTCTGTATACTTTCTCTCCAGCTCATAGGGATCAGGGCTCAGCAAGATTGCCCATCTTTGTCACTTTTGAGTTGCATGCTTTGGTTAACTAAACTCCCCAGTTGAATCCCATGATACCTAAAATATCGGTAACAATTAGAACTTGGTACTCAAGGTTGTGAGAACTGAGAGCTTACTGATGTGAAAACATTGAGATAACTAGAAAGTACTGTATATACAAGACTCATTATTTTTCATGAATTTCTCCCCTTAACAAACTTTGAATACTTACTGCTCCCTGAAAGTCGTGAAGGACATCAGAGCTACCTAGAATTTTCAGATAAGATTATACCAGCTCAAATAACAGAATGCCTCCAAGGAGATAAACACAAAAGCAAGCGGCGGGCCAGAGCACACGTGTGTCTGTTCACAAAGTCCTGAAGCCTCAGCGATTTTGAGAGAAGACTCCGCAGAGAAGGCGCCCTGTCAATTACGTGTCCCCGCCCTCCAATTACCCTGATTCAGGGTAAAATGATGAAAATCCTAAATTAGAAAGCTTTATAATTATCAGCCTGTACCATGTCTAGACAGATACAACTGCAAAATTCAGACAATTCTAGATTCGTACATTTGTAGCTCCTCAGAGGAAGAACTTGTCTCCTTCATCCAGATGCCTCCGTGCCTCTCCCAAGACCCCCTCTCTGAAGCTTCCACAGCAACCTGACCTATGCTCCCCACACTATCTCAGCAGGCCTCCTCTTTCCAAACCCCCGCAGGACTTGACTCTGATCCCAATCCATGATTAAATGGGCCAGGGCTTCATCCCTCATGCTTTCATCCCTTCATCCCTGGCGTCTCATACTCCTGTGAAGTCCCTTCAAGTTCTGAACCAGAGGCGAGGCAACTGTGCATGTTCTGAAGGGATCACCCGTAAGTCACTAGAGATGCGGGGGAGGGTAGGTCAGGACTAGAAACTCGCATATCTGAAGCACAAGGGGTCTTGCTAATGCTTCTGATTCTAACTCAGACAACAGGAAGGTCCCCACACAGGCCATCCCACTTCCATGCTCACTGTCCCTCTTTTCTTAGCCAGAAAACAAAGGTACTAAGCTGAAATATGACATGATTTTCAGTTTACTGACAGCTTCAACAATGCTGGCTTCTTCCATGACAGAGCTCTCTTACTTCTTATGCAAGTTTTCTTCAGTATAAAACCAACCGCATCAGGAAGCAAAATCCATGGCGTCCTAGCCTCGCCTGTGCCATACTACTCAGGGAGAATAACACAGTCTATTTTGCAGACCCTGTCACTATTCTGCCGCATAACATCCTATTATTCTTCTGAAATGGAAGATTAAGTTTTTCAGCGTGTCGAACTGAAGGTCCAATATCACCAAATACATAACCATTTGCTTGCAATTCCCTGGGGGAAGTTATTACCAACAACTTAGTCCCTGATAAATGACGATGTTTCTAAGGTAGTGGTTTCTATCCAGGTTCCTAAATACACATCATTTACATTTACCCAGACAGCCATGTGTCGAATAAACAGCCATTGATTATTTAAAAATTCTCCTTTCTGGCCACATAATGGCTGTGCAAGCCAGTGTGTGGAATTGCTGAATCGCTATTTTTGCATCACACATAGAAGTGTATTTAATGGTCAATTCCATTCTCTGTTACCTTCTTAAAGAATTCTGCAGTGTTGCTAAAAAGCAGAATGGTTACCTGTGAGCCCCAAACACACATATGGGCACAGGTGAATGTTTCCTGCACCTGGACGCCTGCTGAGTAGGTGGATCCCAGAGTTACCCTATAGACTCGGAGGGTCTCCCATCCAGGAAAACAAAGCTTCCCCCAAAGAAGACAGCCCACACCACTTTCTTTCTCCCTGACCACTTCCAACACTTGTTCCCAGACCTCACCCCACCACTTCTGATTGTTAATTTCACTTGCCATAGGGCTGATCATGCATAAGTAGGTGGAAAGTCATTTCTAGGTGACTGTGCATGCCGGGATGAGCTCAGCTCCTGAGCAGCTGGACTCAATACCACAGATTGGCCTCTCAGGTATGAATGGAGTTAGCAGAAATCAGGGGTTCCCAAACTCAGGTGGCTTACCACTCCTCTCAGAACCTCCCTAGAAATTTATCTCCCTTTAGGAAGTACACAGAGTGTCCCCAGTTGCACCATCACTTCCCTATGTGGCCCCAGAATCCTCCCTTTGAGAGCACTGATCTAAACCATGGGCTCGAAGCACAATAACAGGAAAAAGAAAGGAAGACACTGGCCCTTTCTGCTTCACTGTGTAGCCGGACAGCTCATGTTACTCTCTCTTGCCCATGCACTGAGTTGATGCCATCTGAATGCCTGACTCTCACACAGACTTTAGTAGCTCACAGTGACTTTCACTGACTTTTCTGGGTCTCGACTTTCTATTCAGTAGACTTGGGGTTCCTTGACTCCTTACTCTTCTCTCTGTGCCAGTATATATGCAATTTAAATAATAATAAACGTGAATATATTGCATATAGTTAGGGCTTTATATATGCATTTATATACAATATGTAATATGGCATGTAATAATCTTTTTGATTCTGACAAACACAACTCTGATTGGAAAGGTGGGGCAGGGAGGAAGCAAAGAACTTTTCTCTCTGCATCTCTGTTTCTTCATGTCCTCCACATTCCTGTGATGACCCCTGGGTTCCACTAACCATGTCCTCTGAGAGCATACCTGCATCACACAGTCCTCTGTTCAGCTGTTTCTTCTTCACCCAAATTTAATGTGTGAGCCCCAACATGTATGATTCCAGGGGTCTCTGGTTTACCAACCACAGAATGGATGATTCTCACCTGACCGAAGAGCAGCAAAGGCTGCTGACACAAGAGTTTAAAAGCAGAAAAGACAAGGCACAAACACTGGTCTCACCCCAGCATGGCACACTGAGGCACGGAATAGTGGGTGCGTGAAGCTCTTTACCTAAGTCTTCTGTGCTACTCCTGTCCACCTCTGTCCATCCAGCCCATGCGTCGACTCTCCCATATGGATTGTGAGCAGGTGCACCAGGAATGAACCTGCTGACCTGGCTCCTGCTGCCCACACTGCTACCTCTACTGTGGCTGAGTTCCGGCTCTTCCCAGGAGGGCAGCGCATGCAGAACTGTCAGCCTCTGAGCATGTGCATACGTGAAGGAAGTGAGGTGGCTGCTAATAACATATGTGCCTGAGTTCAGGGAATGCGGGAGGGACTCAGAACCAAAGACTATGAGTTTTCTCCCCTTCCCACTCAAGGAATACACTCTTTCCCCGTTGTTCTGGAAACTCCATCTCAGTAGGGGTGATCTTAGAGGATTCTACAAAAAGAACAGAACTCCCATGAGAGCCCGCAATACTATTTCTTGCCATCTATCCCCAAAACACAAATTGAAAGGACATATGTATATTTATGTTCATCACCACACTTAGTATAATAGCCATGATTTGGAAACAACCCAAATGGCCAAATGCAAATGAATGAATCAAGAAGCTGTAGTGTCTACATATTCTACGCTAATACTATGTGGCTCTAAAAAAGAACAAAAGCATGTGACTTAGAGCAACGTGGATGTGACTAGTGGATATCACGCTGAGTCAAGTCAATCAGAAGGAAAGGAGCATACACAGAATCATCCCTCTCATCTGAGGGACTTAGATACACCGAAATGAAGCAACAAAGGACTTTCAAAGGCAACACAACAGGACAACTGATCAGCACAACTGAATTTGGGAATTTCAGGGGGAGAGGGCTTTGCGGTCCTTGGGGGGGAGAGTTGTGTACCCTGACGAAGGCTGTAGTGTGTAATCACTAACAGTACAGCAAATCACAGAACCTCTCAATCAATACAAAATGTATATATATGTATATATATACATGTATATATACATATATATATTTGTGTATATATATGTATATATATATATATATATATATATATATATACACTATATTGGGTTTCTGGCTTATTATGCTGAAAAACAGGACATTCCTGAAATTTGTATGGAATAATAAAACCCCACGAATAGCTAAAGCAATCCTTGGGAAAAAGAAGATGGGAGGGATCACTTTCCCCAACCTCAAGCTCTACTACAGAGCAGTTGTAATTAAGACAGTGTGGTATTGGTATAGAGACAGACCCGTAGACCTATGGAATAGAACTGAGTATCCTGAAACGCACTCACAAATATACAACCACTTAATCTTCGATAAAGGAGCAAAAAATATTAAGTGGAACAAAGAAAGCCTCTTCAACAAATGGTGCTGGGAAAACTGGGCAGCTACATGTAAAAATGAACTTAGACCTCCTTCTAACGCCATGCACAAAAGTCAGATCAAAATGGATTCTAGATCTCGGTATCAGACATGAATCTATAAGGTACATCGAAGAAAACATAGGAGAAACGCTCTACGACATCGAAACGAAAAGTATCTTTAAAGACGACACACCACTGACCAAGCAAATGGAAGCAATGATAAACAAATGGGATTATATAAAATTGAAAAGCTTCTGCACCTCAAAAGAAACGGTGACCAAGATACAAAGACAATCCACAGAAGTGGGAAAGGATATTCACCCAATACCCATCTGACAAGGGGTTAATATCCAGGATATATCAGGCACTGGTAGCACTCCACAAGAAGAAAACTGCCAACCCCATCAAAAAATGGGGAGAAGAAATGAACAGAAGCTTCCAAAAAAGAAGAAATTCGAATGGCCAAAAGGCATATGAAAAAGTGCTCTTCATCTTTAATCATCAGGGAGATGCAAATCAAAACAACAATGAGGTACCATCTCACCCCACAGAGACTGGCACACATCCAAAACAGCAAGAACAACCGGTGCTGGCGTGGATGTGGGGGAAAAAGGGACTCTCATCCACTGCTGGTGGGAGTGCCGACTGGTCCGGCCCTTTTGGAAAACAATATGGACATTCCTCCGAAAGCTAGATATTGAGCTCCCATTTGATCCAGCAATAGCACTCCTGGGAATATACCCGAGAGACCGAAAAACACATAGCAGAAACACTATCTGTACTTCTTTATTCATCTCTGCGCTATTTACTATAGCTAGAATCTGGAAACAACCTAAAGCCCGAGAACAGAGGACTGGCTAAAGAAACTGTGGTTCATCTACACTATGGAATACTATGCGGCTGTCAGAAAGGATGAAATTATGAAATTTACCTGCAAATGGATGGACATGGAATCTATCATGCTGAGTGAAATTAGTCAGAGGGAAAAGGACAGATATAGAATGACTGCATTCATTAACAGGATATAGATACCAGTGTTTTAATAAATATGGGAAATGATAATGGCAGATTGAAACTCACCACTGAATATACACAAAGAGACTTAAGTGATTAACTCTGAATATCTGCAGGGCTAGCCACAATGTGTAAAATAAGAGGGAGAGAGATGCAGAGACAGAGAGAGAGAGAGAGAGAAAGAGAGGAAACTGGGGTACCTGCTATTAAGGGCGGGGGGGGGAGGGGAGGGGTACATTGGTGGTGGAAATGGGGCACTGGTGGAGGGATGGGTGCTGGAATGCTGTATTGCCAAGAAGAATTGTGAACACCTTTGTAATTGTATGTTTCACGGTGGTATAATAAAAAAAATTAAAAAAAAAAAAACAGGACATGATATTCTGCTCCCAGATTGAGGAGCGAATGGGTTGCTACTTTCCAATTTAGCAAACCCCACCTGGCTCCATTCTCTGCTTCCCTGCTTCTAGCCCAGACTTCCCCTGCAGCCATGGAAGGCACGGCCACTCCATTTCCAGTGCTTTCCATGGGCATCTGCCGTCACCACCTCTCGAGAGGGGGACTTGGGTGCAGAAATACATAGGACCTCAACAGACTACAGCTTCGATCATGCTTCTTAATTGGGTGGGGACGTATTCCAGAGTTTGCAGAAATCATATCCAGGCTCTAAGACTCCCAGGAGAGAAGTTAAAAGATGCTGCCAGGTCACTTTCATTTAAAGAGCTGGCAGGCGTCGATCTGCCTTAATTGTCATTGTATTTTCTCTGCAGAATCCTCTCCTCCCTGACCCCCTTTCCAATCAGCACTTGATGTCTGCTTCGCAGGTCTCCTGCAAAAGGTTCCTTCAACAGGAAACTCCTCCCAGAGGCTTGGGGGCAGGAAAAGTTGGAAGAATCAGCCTCTAAGTTTTAGCTCTGTGGAGGGACCTGATTCTTTCTACAACAGTAAAAGGATCATTATAAACTCAGCATAATGAAGCAGTAATTACCTAAGAGGTGATGGATTTGGGGGAGATTTTCAAGGCTAAATGATTTGCAATGTATAGTATTGCAGCAATTAAGCTAAAGTGATCAAAGGAATGATGCACTTGACTAGGGCCCGTCCCTCCCCTCCCTCTCTCCCTCCCTCCCTCCCTTCTTACCTTCCTTCCTTCTTTCCTCTACACATCCCTCCTTTCCTCCTCCCTTCCTTCCCTCCTTTCCTCCTTCACTTCCTCCTATTCCCCCTCCCTCCTTTCCTCCCTTCTTTCCTTCCTTCCTCCCTTCCTTTCTTCCTTCCTTTCTTCGTTCACTCCTTCATTTGTTTCCTCTTTCCTTCCCTCCTCTCTTCCTCCCTCTGTTCCTTTCTTCACCTTTCTTCATTCCTTCATCCCTCCCCTCCCTTCACTCTATCCTTCCATTCACCTTTCCTTCTTTATTCCTTCCTCCCTCTCTTCCTTCCCTTCTCACCTCCTTTTCTTCGTTCTCTCCTTCCTTCTACCCTGTCTTGCCCTCCCCTTTCTATTTCCTTCCCTTTTTGGTGACCACCAACATTGAATTGGCAATTTAAATTTCTGGGTACTTTGAATGTTTATGGTGAGGACCCCAACATTTGGATAGTGTCCTTAGAATTGAATAACACACAAAAACACATACATTACAGAACCACTTAGCTTAGCTTTTAAGGTCTGCATGTTCTAAGGCAGCTGAGCAGCTCTGCTTCTATCCCAGAGATTAGTTCAGGTCAGCAGGTCACAGGACTCTTCAGTGGCACCAGTCACATGGAAGAGGCAGAGCTTATGGTTGCCAAAAGTCTCTGTTGGTCACAGCACGTTTTACATACTTTCTGCTCAGCTCCGATCTATAAAATGTGGTTCATTCTTCAAAACCAGAGACACAGCAAGTAGCGCAACTCATCGAGGCCCAGAACCCACTTCTGCGGATCTTATCTGCGATTAGAAGAATGGACAGTGAAAACAGTTGGACAGTGGGTACAAATCTATCAGATGGAGCAGTATGGGGAAAGCATTTGATTCCTGACATCAACTGTTTCCTGAAAAAACATTTTGTTCTATTACAAAATAAACCTATTTTCTTTTAGAGAAACAAGGAGGGAAGATGAGATGAGAGCAAATTAATTCTATAAACAGGTCTATGTGGGACTGAGGGGTGCATACCCAATGCCCAGCACCCCTTGCATCTTTGCTCCAGCAGGCTTTCAGCTCACATCTGGTTCCCCTCTCCGGGCCACCCTCCCAGAGGCACAGGCTCTTTGTGCATTTGCTAAAACTAAGGTCTTCTGTTGTCATTCAGACCAATACACTCAGCCATCGAGACCCTAAAAAAAAGATGCTGCATCTAACATCCACCATGGTGTATGGATGAATAATAAAGATCCATGTTTTCCAATGTAAATCATACCTCTCCCTGGCCACAATCGTGGGGAGAGTAGAAGTAGTTTCAGGTGCAAATAGGATCATATAAACAAGATAAATTCTTTTCCAGTACTATTTTTTTTTCTGAAGAGGGCATCGGCAAACAAGTCTGGGAAGTTCTGAGACAGATAAGCCACTACACAGACATGTATAGATACATAGGTAGTGTCTGGGTTTATATTAAACTGCATGCCATTGTATAAGGGTATTCAAGCCAGGGCGTTGGGTTGGTAGCTTAGGAAGCAATCTTGGAGTGCCTTTAGATAAAAGTAAAGATATTATTAGCACTGTCAGCCATGAGAGGGCAGCATCAGAGATGATTCCAGGGACCTTCTTCCTCTCTATTCCTTACTACCCACTGTCACCTTCATCCTTTCCTGTCTGTGCCACATGGCAGGGAACATCTATTCCATTCTATTTTCTTGACAGTATGTCTGGATTGTAACAGGAAAACACTGGTAAGTAGAAGCAACACCTATACTGTACGGCTGTGTCCTAGTGGTCTTCAGTAACTATCTGACTGCTACTATTTCATAATCAGCACAACACACATACACACACATATACACACACTCACAGCTGAGAAACACAATTTTCAACATCCCAGAGAATGACTGTGGCAAGCAAAGTGGTATCAGACCAGGTCCCTGAGTGGGAAGACTAGCAGAAGGATACAGCTTCAGCATCTCTTCGTGCCAAATGGCCCCGTCAGTTGAAGCAATTCCTCTAAACAGGGAAAATCCTGACTGACGAGACTCTGACTTGAATATTACTATGTCTGTACAGGTAGAATTTGTCCCCCAAAGACTGGTGGTAGCTCCCCTACCTTTTGGAGAGATCATGTGATTCCTAGTCCCCTGACCTGTCCTGAGGAATGAAAGCCAAGGTTCCTGTGTCACCAATGCCAAGCTGAGCACTGACCAGAGAGGCTCTGTTTCCTCGGTGTAGGTTTTGGAACACCGCTTGGCTGTGACCATGATGTCACATTCTGTTCTCTCCAGATTGACAGCTACTTTGGTCTGTGATGCTAACCCGAAATGAGCAGAAGGTACGGACTAGCCAGAGGTTGTTGGACAAAGAGCTACAAGTTGGATTCAGTGACTGAGAAAAGACCATCTGATTGAGAGGCCCTGAGATTTCTTCAGGTGGGAGGAGCTGAGGGGCCAGGAGAGCTGCCCGGGGCAGAGAGTGAAGAGTAGCCATCATGTCCTCTGCTGTGGCTGAGGTCTTAGGGTGTCTTCATAAGAGCAGAATTAGAAGGATGAATCCCCATACAGGAGCTGCCTGCTAGGACGCGGTTAAACTGCAGTGATTTCAGAGCCAGCGTGAGGAACGACCAGAGCCAGGATACTGAGGTACAGATACCGAGATAGTACAGATACTGAGCCAGAATACTGAGATACAGATTCAGTCAGGTGACTTGAGGCTTGGGTTCTGCTATTTGTCCCTGAGAGGAAATAAACAAGTCAATCTGCTCGACAGCTTCCAGAACTGTAACATAAAGATTATCTTTGTGCTACTTTCTAAGTCCCACATAAGAGTGAGATAATTCTGTCTCTATCCCTTTCCTTCTGATGGAGGCAACAGCATGATATCCAGGGATGCACTGCTGAGGGGGTGGATGCCGGGATTCTGTGCATGAGAAACCATTATGAATAGTGTTGGAAACCACAGAATCTCAATAAGAAAATGTAAGACAAAATTAAACTGTGCCACTTTGCCCCCTTATGTAACTGGGCCTTTCTAGTGATTAAACAACAGACTTTCCCCCCAAAGCAAGTAACACCCTGATACTCCATCTAACCCCTGTCTGTCACTAAGTCCCATACAAAAAGGGGGACTTTGAAGAATCTGGGGGGGTATTTTTCAATCACAAGAATGAAACCTCAAATCCTCCCCAAGAATCAGAACATGTTATTGTGAAGGCACAAGCAGTTTCTGAAAGATGAAAACAAAACCTGGAACTAATTGCCATTCCAGAACATTCTCCCAGGGTCCACCACTTCTCTTTTAACTTTACCTGTCTCCTTCCGTCTCCCTGTCTAGGAATAACTGCTTGCCATAGCCTGGCAAAGTGATTTCGCCACATGCTGTACAAGGCTTGTGAAATACTGTGGGGCTGTCCTAGAGGAAAGACAGTAAGGGAAGTATTATTACTCCACATGAATTTTAAAACATCATCCTGACAAGGTAATAGTATTTGATCCATTTTCAATTTCTTGGCAGCCTCGACACCCCTAGGGTTTTCAGTTTTCCCATTATCCACATGTTAGACAGGTTAGCTCAGACGTGAGGGGCAGCCTTGGAGCCTGCCTCAGTCTACAATGAGGACTGATATCGCGATCAGTGGCAGGGAGAGAGATGGCAGCGGAAGCCAAGCTCATTACCTCTTAGTATGCAGTGTCAATGCTCAGGGTTAAAAATAGTCCACTCTGATGTCTTTAATGGAATAAGGCTTTTGCCAGAGCAATAATGGGAAACAAATTGTCTGGGACTCAAATACAATTGAGTGGTTGTAATCTGCATCCTCACTTTCATATTGCTGAATTGGATTTGATAAATATCAGCAGAATCATGCTAACTGTGGGTTCCTCCTGTTTGCTGTGACTGACAGCTGTCAAGTGCAGAGACAGATCGAGCTGTCCTGGAGCAGAAGCATGACTCACAGAGCTTATTACAGGTAGAAGGATGGTACGAATATACTGGAATGGCTGACAGGGTGTCTCATCTCTGAAATGCCAGCGGGAGGACACATTTGTGAAAGTGACCCAGCCAATCCCTTTACCACCACATCTAATGGCATCTTTCTGATCTACTGAATCCCTGCCCAGCTCCTAGCTGGGCCTTCACATGCAACCATGTCCAACATGGGCAGCCATTTCTGTAGAGAAGCTTCATATCCATGGACTTATTTATTGCAGGTCTGCCTCCTTACTTGCCTATTTATCTCCCCACTCACTCTATCTGCCTATTGATTTTTGTGGTTGCTGTTTTCAGGCTACGGCAATGAGTCAGAATTTAGAAATGACACACAATTAGATTCTGCCTGCCTAGAAGGATTCCTGAGCATCCTGGGTTCACTTTCAATTTGACTTTTTCTCTTTGTCTTCAGGCCCAAGTACCCGAGCAGATTTATCACAGACCATAGATTAAAGCCCCAACTTTGACAGGAGAAGTGAAATGGGATAATGGGAAGTGAGGGAAAGAACCGAGAAGAATACTTGTTCCATTTTATTTTGGTCTGGGAAAATGGCAGGAAGAACACAACCAATTTGTGGGAGGGGCACCCCGGTGGTGTCCAGGACTTACTCCTGGCTCTTCTCTAAGGGCTCCTGGAAGGGCTCCTCTAAGAGCCCTTCCACTCCTGGAAGGGCTCAGATAACCCAAGTGGCCAGGATGTTGAACTCATGTTGACCATGTATGAGACAAGTGGCTTGCTCGCCGCAATACTCTTCAGCCCCTACATTTTATTGTTAATTGAAAGCCTCATTGAAAGGGTTAACATGAGAACTATTTTTGTTTTTGAATGATCTGAATTCTGCAGTTTTGTAGCTGCTGGTGCTCAGTGCAGACTGCTTTGCAATCTCTCGGGAGGGATTGCCCCTAGGGTGATTATCAAGATGTACCTGGGGACAGGCACTATCCACTCAGCTTTCAGTCTGTCAATCAGCAGCAGTATCCTGATGTAAAAAATTAGGTGGCAAAAACGTTTGCAAAGCAATGGAGTGATCTTCTGCTTCTACTTTCTTTGAGAGAATTCTTGTTTCTGAATGTGCATGTGAAGGTCAGAAGTGACCTCCACTCTCTTAAACACATGCTAAGAATTTGACTTCTTGGAACTCTGAGGAATGTGCTTCTAGGAACCCTGAAGATCATACATTTTTATAACTCAGTGATGGTTATTAAAAAAAAAAGAAGTCAATTTGATTCCATTTCAGTTTTCTTAAAAGCTTAGTTGTTTCAAAAAGCTTAATTGAAATGAGGGTCAGTCTTATTTCTGACCCAAACATATTTTCCGTGGCTCTTCTGGGAAGATTTCCAACCAAACTGCCTTCTTTTTTTAAACAAACTACTTTGCAGTAATATCATAAATCATTCTCCATTTTTTTTATTATTAAGACCTAATAAGACACACATTTACTGATTTTTTATTCCTAAAATATCACCTCATACTTTATCTGAATTTAATCTACTAACAATACTAAAAATGGAAGAATCTATTATTATATAATTTACGAAGAAAAGGCAACCAAAATGTAAAGCCATTATTTGATACCAAATGACAACCAACTAGTTAATGGCAAGAGGAGACTCGAACCCTCAATTCTAGGAGGCTGATCGAATACTAGCACAGGATCAAAGGGGGCATATCTCACACATGGAAGCACAGGCACGTCTGTGTATCAGCATCATATATTTTATTCTCCCTCTGGGGAGAGGACAAGCACCAATATACTGGATAATGTTGCTACTCTTTTCCAATTATTGGCGGGAAAATTGTATTCCTCGAGACGGACAGCCAGTTACTAGAAAGAAGCTGTCAGACCCTGCGTCTACCTGCAGCCACTTTTCCACAGTGAGTATGCAAATGGAGACCGTTTTTCAGAAAGTCGAGATTAAAACTCAGGAGCTGGCTATGTGCTAACTGTAAGGTTAATGAGCATCTCAAGCAATGCTTTGAGTCTCCAAACTAGTTCACCCTATGAGGCTCAAAAGTGAAGAAATGGAAGCAAATAAAAAAATGATAGACCCTATTCTGAAGGCATTTTTTAATCTGAATCAGAAACCACATAACAAGTGGAAAGAATCACTGTCAACACCTCTAAACTTTTATTTTCTTTAGTTGTAAAACTGTAATAATGAAAGCAGTGGGGACAAGCGAATGTACTCCACATCACATGCAACTGGTCAGCTATGTCTACAGGCAATTTCCCAGCACTCGACATGGCCACATTTTAGCATTTTCCTGTAGAAGCCCAAACTGGCATTTGTCCCATCCCTAATAGGTTGAAGAGCTATGCCGACACCCTCCTTTGCCGACACCCACCATAAGATCATATTCCTGGCATAATACCTGAATGACTCAGTTGCTATTATTATTATTTTTTTTGCTTTTTGGGTCACAACCCGATGCTCAGAGGTTACTCCTGGCTTTTCACTCAGGGAATTACTACTGGCAGTGCTCAGGGGGACCATATGGGATGCCGGGGATCGAACCCGGGTCAGTCGCGTGCAAGGCAAATGCCCTACCCTCTGTGCTATTGCTCCGGCAACTCAGTTGCTATTACTGACTTTTATTTTCTTGGTGAAGGAAACAGACTTATGCATGCATGGTGAACAATGAAATTTCATCGAATGAATGGATGAAAGCTATGTTTTCTGTGTCAGATACAGGCCTTCATATTTGAGTACCTGAGTGAATATGCCAGATCGTGAAGGTCAAATTGAATATCAATCAGTCCAAAGGTTATTGAGAGAAGTGGAAATCATCAGGGAAAAAGGACAGCCACAAGGGAGAACCAAGAAAACTTGTCAGCTTCCCTGCATCTGACCATCCTTTCCTCCTTTTCTTTTGTACTGACCATGCGTTTTTAGAAGCAAAGTTGGAGATATCCAAATACCATGCTGTGCAGGCGGCAATGCTTTAGGAGGAAAGGTAGAACTTTTTGCAGCTATCAATTAAACCTATAGAGAATCTGAAATATGAATCATTAGTATCATTATGTTTCCATGACTTTGGTTATTGTGAGTTTTGAATAGAAGCAATTTTCTTGACCATTTAGGACATAAACATGCAGTCTGATGGTCGGGGGAGGATACAGATATTTCTAGATATTTAGCAGTCTATTTACCAAGCTGAGTTGACTAGGGAGTATTTTTACTTTCTGTGTTATTCCCTCTGTATAGACTTCTCTCTTCATTATTTGGAATGATCAGAACCTTTCAACATTCACTGTCTTAAAATATAACACATCGAGGCAGACTTCCCAAAGCAACTGTTTCATGGGGCTCAAGAGACTGTACAACAAGCAAGTCACTTGCCTTGCACACAGCCCACTCAGTTCAGTTCCTAGCATCCCACATGGTCCCTCAAACTCTGTCAGAAGTGATCCCCGAATACAGAGCCAGGCATAAGCCCTAAGCACTACTGAGTATGGCCAAACTCCCGTAACCCCTGCCAAAACAAAACAAAAATGTAATGCAGCTGCTTCAAAATGATTCTTGAGATTCTCATACAGCTCAAGAAGTTAAGATTTTTTGGGGTCACACCCGGCGACACTCAGGGGTTACTCCTGGCTCTTTGCTTAGGAATTACTCCTGGCGGTGCTCAGGGGACCATATAGGATGCTGGGGATCAAACCCGGGTTGGCCGCGTGCAAGGCAAACACCCTACCCACTGGGATATCGCTCCCGGCCCCAAGCAGTTAAGATTCTAAACAGAGAATAAACTGAGCAATTCTGTTAAAGCAGTTGAGGATCGCGCCAGTGATTGATCCCAGAACTTCATGAATGCAACGCACGTGCTCTCTGTTTTTGTCTTTATCTTGTCATTGTTGCTAGGCTACATCTGGCCGCATACATCTGGCAGATTAAGGCCACTCCCACAGTCTGGGGCAGGGGAGCCTGTGACTGTAGGGTTCAAGCCCAGCATCAAGCACAACTACAGCATGTATCACACCTCTCAAGTCAAAACCCTCAGCCCTTTCTCCTTTCTCAGGGAAGACAGTCATGTTGCTTCTCACTCCTAAATAAGTGAATCCTGTAGCCAGCGATAAGTTAAATCAACATTTTTAGGGGGAGCTGAAACAAATAGGTTGTATTTTTCTCATGTAGCAAGCAGTTCAAAGAGATATCTTTGACTCTTGGACAGGTGGCATCATCACAGAGCTAGATTGTTATCTTTTTTCTGCTTTATGATTGTCATCATATTGGCTTTTGTCTATTTTTTTAATTTTTTTATACCACCGTGAGATACAATTACAATGACTTTCATGTTTGGGTTTCAGCCATACAGTGTTCCACCACCCATCCCTCAACCAGTGCTCATTTCTCACCACTAATGCCCCCTGATTCCCTCCTGCCTCCCATGGCCTGCCTCTATGACAGGCACTTTGCCTTCTCTCTCTCTCTCTCTCTCTCTCTCTCTCTCTCTCTCTCACTTCTCACACATAGCTTACAATAGTTGCACCACATATATTTAGAGGTTATCATGTATATCCCTTTGCCTATATTCATTGCTCAGTTCTAGACTGGTATTATCATTTCCAACAATTATTAGCACATTGTTCCCTTCTCTGTCTTACCTTACCTCTGACTCCCGCACACTTGCAGTAGATTCCACCCACTAACAAGACCTCCT
This sequence comes from Cryptotis parvus, assembly GCA_021461705.1. Lineage (NCBI taxonomy): Eukaryota > Metazoa > Chordata > Mammalia > Eulipotyphla > Soricidae > Cryptotis > Cryptotis parvus. Next base: position 51,627 of record JAJIBD010024284.1, on the reverse strand, counting down.
GATCCATGTTATGCATGACCTTGGACATTGGTATCATGCTATTTTTTTATATCCCGCAAATAAATGCACTCATTCTGTATCTGTCCTTTTCCCCTCTGGTTAATTTCACTCAGCATGATCCTCTCCATGTCCATCAATTTATAAGCAATTTCATAACTTCGTTTGTCCTGACAACTGCATAGTATTCCATTGTATAGATGCACCATAGTTTCTTTAGCCAGCTGTCTATTCTCAGGCACTCTGGTTGTTTCCAGATTCTGGCTATTGTGAATAGTGATGCTATGAATATAGAAGTGCAGGTGGTGTCTCTGCTGTGTTTTTGGCCTCCCAGGGTATATTCCCAGGAGTGGCATGGCTGGGTCAAAGGGAACTCAATTTCTAGTTTCTGGAGGAACATCCATATTGTTTCCCAAAAAGGCTGCTCCAGTCGACATTCCCACCAAAAATGGATGAGAGTCCCTTTTTCCCTGCATTCCATGCCAGCACTTGTTGTTCTTGCTCTTTAGGATATGTGCCAGTCTCTGTGGTGTGAGATGATATCTCACTGTTGTTTTGATTTGCATCTCCCTGATGATTAGTGATGATGAGCATTTTTCACATGTCTTATGCCATTCGAATTTCTTCTTTGTTAAAGTTTCTGTTAATTTCCTCTCCACATTTTTTTGATGGGGTTGGCTATTTTCTTCCTGTAAAGTTCTACCAGTACCTGATATATCCTAGATATTAACCCCTTTATCAGATGGGTATTGAGTGAATATTCTTTCCCATTCTGTGAACTGTCTTTGTATCTTGGTTACTGTTTTCCCTCTTGAGCTGCGGAAGCTTTTTAGTTTCATTTAGCCTCATATGTTTAGCTTTGCTTCCAATTGCTTTGTTAGTGGTTTTCATGTTTGAAGATGATTTTAGTTTCAATGTCATGCAGGGCTTTTTCCTATATATTTTTTGATATACTTTTATGGATTCAGGTCTGATAGAGATCTTTAATCCATTTTGATCTGACTTTTGTGTATGGTGTTAGACAGAGATTTAAGTTCATTTGTTTACACATAGCTGCCCAGTTTTCTCAGCACCACTTGCTAAAGAGTCTTTCCTTACTCCACTTTTTACTTTTTGCTCCTTTATCAAAGATTAAATGATCATGTATTTGAGGATGGATGTCAGGATACTCAACTATATTCCATAGATCCACAGTTTTGTTTTACTCCAATACTGTTTTAATTGGTTTTAAGAAGTAATTAGATTACTGTATTACTGTATTACAGTAATTAATATTCCATAGGTCCACAGGTCTGTTTTTACTCCAATACAGTTATAATTACATGCTGTTTTAATTATTACCACTTAGTAGTATAGGTTGAAGATAGGAAAGGTAATGCCTCCCATAAGCTTTTTCCCAAGGATTTCTTTAGGTGTCTGTGGGTATTTATTATTCCTAACAAATTTCAGGAGTGTTTGGTCAATTTCTTTGAAGAATGTCTTGGGTATATTTATAGGGACTGCAATGAAACTGTATAAAACTCTAGAGAGTATTACCATTTGACAATGTTAATTATCCCGATCTATGAGCAGGGACTGTGTCTCCATTGCCTAGTGTCTTCTTTTTTTTCTTGAACTGCATTTTGTTATTTTCTTTGTACAGGTCCTTTACATTCCTAGCTAAGCTGATTCCTAGGTATTTGATTTTCTGTGGCACAATTGTGAATGGTATCATCTTCTTAATATGTTTCTTTTCTCTTGTTATTTGTATATAGAAAGTCATTGACTTTGGCATATTGATTTTGAACCCTGCCACTCTACATATCTATTGTTTCTAGGGGCTTTTTGGTAGAGAGTGTAGGGTTCTCTAGGTATAATATATGTTCTCTGCAAATAGTGATAGCTTGAACTTCTTTTCTTGCCTATCTAGATGCCCTTAATATCCTTTCCTTCCCTGATTGCCATGGCAAGTATTTCCAGCACTATATTGAATAGAAGTGGTGAGAGTGGGAAACCTTGTCTTGTCTCTGATCTTAGGAGGAGAGCTTTCAATTTTTCTCCACTGAGCATGATGCTCGCTGTGGGCTTTTGGTAGATGGCTTTAACTATATTGAGGAAAGTTCCATCATATCCCATTTTATGGAGGATTTTTATCATGAACAGGTGGTCAAATGCTTTCTCTGCATATATGGATATGATCATATGTTTTTTTTCTCATAGTGATGTGATGTATTATGTTGATTGACTTGAGGATGTTGAACCATCCTTGCATTCCAGGGTCGAATCCTACTTGGTTATGATGTAAAATCTTTTTGATGAGTCTTTGGACTCTGTTTGCTAGTATTTTGTTGAGGATCTTAGCATTGTGTTCATCAGGGTGACTGGTCTGTAGTTTTCTTTTTTTGTTTTGTGATGTCTCTGATTGCTTTGGGTATCTGAGTTATATGTGCCTTGTAGAAGTTATTTGGGAGTTTTACTGTTTTTTTCTTTGTCCTGGAAGAGCTTGAAAAGGACTGGCAGTAGATCCTCCTTAAAGGTTTGAAAGAACTCAATAGTTAATCCATCTGGACCTGGGCTTTCGTGTTTGGGCAAACTTTTTAATTACTGTTTCAATTTCCTCGATGGTGATAGGCTTATTCAGGTATTCTAGGTCTTCCCTGTTTCAGCCATGGGAGGTTATAGAACTTCATGAAATTGTGCATTTCTTTCAGGTTCTCTTATTGTGTGGCATACAGACTCTTAAAGTAATCTCTAATGATCTCTTGGATGTCTGTGGTTTATGTTATGATGTTCCCCTTTTTCATTTCTGTTTCTATTTATTTGGGTTCTCTCCTTTCCTTAGAGTCTTGCAAGTGGTTTGCCAATCTTGTTTATTTTTTCAAAGAACCAGCTCTTGGTTTCATTAACCTTTTGAATTGTTTTTTTGGGTTTCCATCTCATTGATTTCCTCTCTAAGTTTTATTATTTCCCTTCTTACTGCCTGCGTTGGGTCTTTTCTAATGTTTTGTTGGTCCTTTTTGTTGGTCTTTTTCTAATATTTTGAGCTGTAAAGTCAAGTTATTTTATGTGGCACCTTTCCTTCTGATGAATGCTTGCAGAGCTATGAATTTTCCTTAATACTGCTTTCGCTGTATCCCACAGGTTCTGGTAGTTCATGTCTTCATTTTCATTTGTTTCCAGGAATCTTTGGATTTCCTCTTTGATTTCTTTTATGATCTGCTGGTTGTTCAGAAGTGAGCTGTTCAGTTTCCAGGTGTTTGGTGTGACTCTATGTTTCTGTGTGTGGTTTACTTCCATTTTCAGTGCATCATGGTCTGAGAAAATAGTTGATACAATTTCTATCTTTTTAATTTATTGAGGTATGTTTAGTGCTCAGCATGTGGTATCTCTTGGATAATGTTTCATGTGCACTGGAGGAGAATGTGTATCCGGCTTATGGAAGATGAAATGCCCATGTATATCTACCAGCCCTCTTTCTTCCATTTCTTCATTCAGGGCCTGTATTTCCTTGGTGAGTTTTAGTCTTGTCAAACTATCGGTAATTGATAGAGCAGTGTTGAAGTCTCCAACTACAATTGTGTTACTGTCAATCCCTTCTTTGAAGTGTATTAGCATTTGTTTTAAGTATTTTGCTGGCCCTTCATTGGGCACGTATATGTTTAGGAGTGTAATTTCTTCCTTATATACATCACTTGTATCACTTGTCTTCCCACTGTTTATTGATTTGCTTGAGCAGGCACCAGTAATGCCTCCATTTGTTTGGAATGAGGACCATTATTATTACTATTTTTGGCATATTGAATACAACACGCGGTAGCTTGCAGGCTCTGCCGTGGTTCTGGATTTATCTTGGGGGACCCAATCCAGTCTACTATTAGACTAGAAGAATTCTCATCTCCTTCCTTTTCTCTTCCTCAGTGGATAGAGTAATTTGTAATAGGACAGGACTTCAGGTCTCCTGAGTACTGGAAAAGGCAGTGGGGCTCATGAAACAGTCCTAAGGTTTAGGTTTATGGGCTAATCTGGTCTATTTCTGTTCTTGTATTGACCATCTGAATTTCTGGAACTTGGTTGGTTTCTATTAATTCAATGTAATGTGTGGCCACGTTGCAGTCCCGCACCACAGAAAGAGCCATATGTGGATGGGTCCCACTTGGCCTCCTGGAAAGGACAGAGGTGGGAAGAGGGACCCCAGCTCCATCTCCATGGAAGCCGGTGACTCTGGCCACCAAGACCTGTATACCTGGACTTGAAATTGACTTCTCTCTTGGGTGAGGCTCTGGCAGCTGTGGAGTCCAGATGTTGAAAATGGCTGCCACTATGGTATGGGGGGTTTCCCCTGGCTTTTCTGAGGCTCTACTGGGGTGGCGGGCAGGGCCAGAACCCCCCCTCCCTCCTGGACACCTCATGATCAGCCAAGCATGGGAAGATACACATATCCTTAATTATTAAGAAATGGCCTTCACTGTCCCTTCTAAATTTTTTTAGCCTGAAGTCTATGTTGTCAGATATTAGTATGGCCACACAGACCTTTTTGGAGGAGTTAATTGTGTGGAGAATTGGCTTTCATCCTTTGATTTTGATTCTGTGTTTGCTCTGATTCAGGTGTGAATTTCTTATAGGCAGCTGAATGCTGGATTTAGTTTTGTAATCCATTTGCCACTCTGTGTCTCTTAATAGGTACATTTAGGCTATTGACATTGAGAGAGATTATTGTCATGGAATTTTGTGCCATCTTTCTGAATAAGATTGTTGTGATTTGGGGATTTGTCTTATCTTACAGTAGCTCCTTGAGCTCTTCTTTTAATGTTGGTTTTTAGTCTATGAAGTTCCTGAGCTGTTGCTTATCCATGAAGTTGATATCTTTCCTTCAAATCTGAATGTGAGTTTAGCCGGGTAAAGAATTCTTGGTGAGGCCTTCATTTCATTGAGTCATTTCATGATATCCCACCATTGTCTTCGGGCTCAGAGTGTTTCATCCACAAAATATGCTGTGAATCTTAGGGATGTTCCTTTGTATGTGACTTCCTTCTTTGATCTTTCTGCTTTCAGTATTCTATATCTATGGCTCTTGTCATTTAATTAGAATGTGTCTTGGAGTATTGTTATTTGGATTTCTTTTAGCTGGTACCCTTTGGGCCTCCTGATTCTGGGAGCAAGCGCTCATTAGTTCTGGGAACTTCTCAGCAATGATAGCTTTGACAGTTGCTTCTTGATCAGGGTTTCTTCCCTGTCTCTCTGGGACTCCAATGATCTTTATGTTATTTCTTTTGGCTTCATCTTGGTTATCTCTTGTTGTCTGTTCATTTATTGTGGGTCTTTTTTTTCCATCTTCTGCTGTTGTCTAGAGAGTTGCTGAACCTCATCTTGGAGCTAATTCTGTCCTCAGCAGTTGATACTCTGCCACAGCAGTTGATACTCAGCAGTTGATACTCTACCAATGAGTGTTTCATTTCATTTACCAAATTTTTAATATCTGTCTGTTCTGCCTGCATTTTCATTTGAATTTTCCTCATTTCTGCTATCATGTCCTCTTGCATTTTATTGGCTTTGTGTTCCATTGCTTCTTTGAGCTGCTTATGCTTCCTTAACAGTTCCCTTAAAAATTCCTTTTCAGAGATATTATACAGCTCATCATTATTGCTTGACTCATCTGGGCTTGTGGTTTCCCTTACTGAGCTTGGTGGAATTCTGCATTGCTTTACCATTACAATGTTTACAGGCTGCAAATTGCATGTTCTTGTGTGGATAGGCACAGTGAGGGCTGGTTGTCAATGGCTATTCACAGAGTTTTGTGGGAGGTGGGGAATATTGAGGCCAATATACCTGGTACTTCTATGTAGGATATACACTAAGTAAGTACTTTGCACTAATACTAGTGTGAACATGCAGTTTTGAATTTTGGGATTGAAACCTGCAGAGAGTCCTGATCCCTTTGTGCACTCTCCCAGGATTGGGGTTGGGTATGGCTGGCGGGAAATTCAGGAAGCACCTGGGATGGGGATGGTGGAGCTGGGTAGCAGGTTGGTGTGGAGAAAGTGCTGGGTCTCAGCACAAAAAAAAAAAACATTTTTTAACTGACTGATAGTAACTGTTCACATGAGTGGAAAAATTGTGGGTGGAGGAGAACTTTATCTGTTGGACAGAAAGTCTGAGAAACAACTTTGATGGAAATGAACAGGATGCAGACTAGGATCCTGACTCCACGTGAAGAGGATATGTTTGCCATGCAGGGAGGGTGAAGTATGCTGTTTCTGGATCAACATGAGAAGCAACCCCAAACATTCAGCCCTTCCCCAATCTTTCCAGAGTCACCACTGAGGTCCTCTGGCTGTAAGTTGTCTGAAGAATTAGGATGAAGCTAGTCAGTCTAGAGAAATCATGAGTCAACTGTACACCAGACCCCAGAGGTTTCTTCCAAGGTTGGCCATCTGACAAGGTGGGGTTCTTGGGAGCAGAATGGCATATGGCTGCTAGGGCAAGCATGTATTATTTCTTCTTGGGGAAATACTTTGTTCCAGGCTACAGTTATGGTGATAAAAGGTCTTCCCTCAAGACCTTAGTGAGTGGATAACTCTCCCCTCCTTCTGTTATCATTCAATTTGTTCAGCACACTTTTTGACACCCCACTATGCATGCAGTTATGCTAGACCCTGACATGTAACAATAAAAGAAGCTAGGCTCAGCTCAAGTATCTTGGTCCCCAGTGTCCATTCTTATTTCAAATCATCAGCCAGCACTGACAATACAGGCTTGTAGTTGAAGCAAGTACAAGGTTCTGTACTCACTTCACTCAGACCCTAGTGTACTGATCAAGTATTGGTTGGCACTGAACTTGAAGAATGATGAGAAATTCTAACAACAGAGAAGGGCAGGGAAAGCAATCTAGGTAGTGTAGTGGGAAGAGCTTGGATAAGGTAGAAGGATAGGATAGAAGGAAGCAAAAGGAACTCTTTGTGGTTGAGTGAAATAAGGTTGGTTGGACAACTGAAATAACCAGAGAGCAATACAACCAAATGGACACAAGGCAATTCAGGACAGATCAGACAGGGGTTCAAAGGAGTACAGACTATAACCTATTAGCTGTGAGTGAAGCACCTTTGGAGAGGTGCAAGGGTGAAAGACAAGAGGCTCTACTGCCTACCATATGAGAGTGACTGTGGTTATATAAAAGATAGTTTAGGGGGAGTCTGAGCCTCCAGATGAGTTTGGAAGCAGTCCAGAAGAGGCAAACTGAATTGGCATCTAAAGGAGGGAATGAGGACAGCAGCAGAAATGAAGAAACTGACTCCAGGGAAGAGTTTGGACAAAAATGTCTTATCTGTCCTGGCCTGGTGTTATTATGGTCATTTGACTGCTTGTTATCTATGCCCCGCTTTGCAACTGTAGGATTCTTAAGGAAATAGTTGATCTTTTTTCATCTTTTTGTTCTTAAGGGGTTTAACACAGTTTACTGAAATTGGGTAAAAATCAACATATTTTATATTGAAATATCTCAGATAACTCTATGCTGCATAGTAAAGTAGTTAGCAGTAGAGAAGGGATCCTGGTTTAATGTCATTCAGTGGCCATAAAAAATCATGTCAAAAGCCGTGTGATCTAATCTCATATCTTAGAAACAAATACAAAAATCAACTGCAACTCCCCCTCTCAAAATCAATCATCTATCTGACTCTGTCTATGAAACATATTTTTCTGAAAGAGAGAAATATGGTATCACTAATTCTAAATCAATTTCCATACTAGCACCATGTTCCTATCTGAACTTCAGACTGGAGCCTGAATGTGTATGTATACTCAAGGGAGTAATGTTGAAAGCCTCAGAATTGGGTCACTTCCCTCACTGTCATTAGGCAGGAATGAGTGAGGCCTTGCTGGGAATTCAAAGTAGAAGAGTCTCAAAACTGAAATAAGATTGTGTGCAGTCTGTCCTGGGGGGAAACATATTCTAAATTGGACAGGTTGTATCCCTGAGGTTGCTAGAGGGACATGCAAATAGTGTTATTTTTATAAGAATGCAATGTAATTAATCTATCTAAATAGCTGGTGGAAGGCCACCATAGGCCACTAGTAGACGGCTATAGTTATGTTAATTATAAACAAGATAACATAATCAAGGTTTATAGATATCTGCACTTCCATGGGACATATACTGTGGTATCCGGGGTACTATTCAGCTAGCAGCTTCATTGAACACAAGAGGAACTTACCTAAAAATCAGACACAATTTCCTGCCTTAGCCAGGACTTGGTAACAAACAACAAACATGTTTTTGGACAAATACTTTACAACTGATACACTCAAGGGGTGAATTTCTCTTTGAGACCAACACAATCTAAAGATGTGCACTAATTCAAAGACACTGATACTGCTCAGCTGGTAGTGGCCCACCTCACTGGGTCCTATTCTTGAATGTAAGACAAAAAAGCAGTGAGGGGTGAGGTAGATGAGGTTCATTACTTCAATCTGCTTTCATCTCACAGGAGTGTGCATCCTACTTTGACTCCCCCAGGCAAGAAATTAGATACTAACCCAAGTATTTAAGAGCCACATAGATCCTTCATGGGGATAGGCCACAGGTAGACAAGTCATGTGACCAAAACATTACAATGAATATGTAAGGGCATAATATAAAGATCTCTTAAATTTCACGTGACAACAACCAAACTATGGGCACAGTTCATCACATCAAAACCTCAAGACTGACAGTACATCTGTGGTATTTGCAACTCTCCTGTGGCGCCCTGTATCATCTCAGCCATCAGTGGTACATGGAGTATGATTGAATTATTGCCCCAGCCTGCTGCATTTATTTTGTCATTAATATTTCTGTCTAAGTTGCCTCCATTGTCTTCTCGCCCCTGAGGTGAGAGGTGCCTCTTACAAACCAGAAAGTTCCTTAAACAGGCACATGGGATAGGCAGGGGAGCATTTACTTACGGAATAAAATTTTGTAAGACATAATATAGTGTGAACTGTACAATTGCCGAGCCAGAAATCTAATGGAGGTATAAATGGGATTCTGTAATAAGATATTCATAAATAATCTATGAAATGGAATCTTGAAAATGGAAAGATTCTGTGATTTACATGTGCTTTATAAATATATCAAATATTATGATTCAAGAAATTGGAATGAGGTTTCGTAATGTTTCTTATTCAGCTTCATCTACTCACCCAAATTAGTTATCAAGTCTCTACTGACTGCCTTCGCAAGCAATTCAACATTGAACAGGGTGCTTGGGGATTTCTCCTTGCCCGAAGGAACGTAAGGTTTAGTTAGGCCAAAATATCTGCTCTTTATGCAGTCCATCCTGACATGCCATTAACTTGCAAATGACCAAGAAAGATCATTGCTCATTTTATCCACCAATATTAAATGAGAAGATGGGGTGACTGTGTAGGAAATAAATGTAAGTCTGAAAGTCCAGGAAGGACCATTGCAGGTAGGTTTTATTGATATAATTTCATTAGCAATGAAGTGTAAAACAGTTGATCCCACAAGCTCAGTTTCAGTAATGTGAATAAAAAAATAAACAAAAATGGGTGGCTTGAGACAGATGTAAGTAGGTCATCTTCTCCAAGGAATCCACTTCAGTCTCCCCACTCCTAGCTGAGAGCAACTAGGACTATCAAAGTAATGGATGAAATGCAAATATAACTGATGATTAGAAATTCTGACAACAGAGAAAACACCCAAAGATCCAGGACTCAAGAGGAATCCCAACTGCATTTTATTTTTCTTATTCTTTAGTCAGGCCAACTGTTGTACAAAAGTCAGTTGTTTACATTCAAAGTTAATGTATTATTGTGCATTCTGCTGAAATATAGAGCAGTGTGTCTCCACCGGGTGGGGGCATAAGGCATCCTGTTGTCTCAAAGTATTCAGGGTGGGTAATCACAGGTAAAAGCTGCATAAAATGGAAGACTGGCATATTAAGGGACAAGTTGAAGGGTGGGTGGGGCAGACACAAAAGAGAAGAGGTTGAAAAACACTGATGAAGAGATACCATTACATTTAATTCCCAGAATGAATCTGTAACACAGGTGAGGCAATTGAGGCCCAGAAGAATAAGTCACGCGAATCAGCAGCAGAGCTAAGAGCCCTGAGGAGCTTCTCTTGATGACACAACATTCTTATATTGTCTCACACCTCCAACATGTTAGAATGTTAATATGGTAGAATAACTGGGCTGCACTGATAATACAGCAGGTGGGGTGCTTGGTCTGCATTTGGCTACCTGGATTTAATCCCCAGCACCCCATATGGTCCACCAAGCCCTACCAAGAGTAGTCCTTTTTTAAAAAAAATATTTTTTTTAATTTTATTATACCACAGTGAGATATACAATTACAAAGCTGTTCACGATTCTCCCAGTCATACAGTGTTCCAGCACCCATCCCTCTACCAGTGCACATTTCTCACCACCAATGTCCCCAGATTCCTTCCCCCACCCCCTAGATGCCTCTATGGCAAGCATTTTCCTCCTCCTCCTCTCTCTCTCTCTCTCTCCACCCTCTTCCTTCTCTTACACATTGTGACTTGCAATACATACATTTAGGGGGTTATGTATATCCCTTTGCCTATGTTCAATGCTCAGTTCCAGTCTGGTGTTACCATTTCCAACAATTATAATTAGCACACTGGTCCCTTCTTGATCTCACCTAGCCCAAGAGTAAACCTTGAGCATAGAGCCATGAGTAAACCTTGAACATTGCACAAAAAAAAACAAAAAAAGATCTTTGAGTAAAATCACCAATATTATTATTTCTAGAAGCTACTGTGATGTAATAATTACTACTCAGTAAGTTATGTTACACAAGTCCTTTTTAACACCTATTTGTCACCAATGTTTTTCCAATTGTACAAATAATATTTACTAAAACAAGCTCCACCCAGCAGAAAAGCTCATCTTTCCCTGTCTCATCTTGTCCCCGCTTCATCAATAAATGCATGAGATGAGAGCCTACTAGCATTCCACCCTCACGGCAGAGTCTGAAAAGCTACCAGTGTTGTATTTGATATGCCAAAGATCAGTATCAATTATAGACTCATTCCCATGACCTGTAGGAATTGTTTGAGGCTCTTCATGTTCCTGGAGCAAGCAGATGCCCTTGGGCTACACTAGCATGTGACAGGATGTATGGAGATATTACTGGTGCCTGCTCGAGCAAATCGATGAACAATGGGACGACAAGTGATACAAGTGATACAAGTGATGAAACAAGTATGCCCTGCATAAAATGCCCTGATTGGCATGCAGATCACATTGCCTCACTGCTCCTCCCTTCATGGTCTTAGAATACGTACAAAGCCCATGTTTCCAAACTATTACCATAACCCAAATAACTCTTATAAAGAACTTTATGGGGTATCATTAATGCATGCCAGAGTTAGCTGCATTGCCACAGGAAAGAACTACAGGAACAGGGATACAGAATGATTGAATAAAATTCACATGCCAAATATATTTCACACATTTTGTATTTTGGTCTGCTGGTACTCAATTTCAACTATCTTTTTCTAGTTGTTTGTTTAGGGTCACAGCCAGTGATATTCATGGGTTGCTTCTGACTCCACACTCAGGAATTAGTCCTGGCAGTGCATGCAAGATCATATGCCTAAGATCAAACCCAGGTCAGCTGTATACAAGCCAAGTAATCTCCATAGTCCCAATTTCTTTTTTTTGCATTTTTTAAAAAAATTTATTATACCACCGTGAGATATACAGCTACAAAGATGTTCATGTTTGGGTTACGGTCATACAGTGTTCCAGCACCCATCCCTCTCCCACCACCAATGTCCCCGATTCCCTCTCTCCTCCCCTAGCCAGCCTCTGTGGGCAGATTATTTATTTCTTTCTCTTTCCCTCTCTTTCTCTTTTCCTTCCCTTCCACATTGTGGATTACAATACATACATTAAAAAGGTTGTCATGTGTATCTTTTTGCCTGTATTTAATGCATAGTCCCAATTTCAAATATTTTTAAAATTTATTTATTTTTTTGACATGGGGCAGAGCTGCTTCTGGCTCTCCCTGTGCCCAGCCACTCACGAGGCACCCAGGAAGGATGGCGGGTTCTAGCCCTGGCCCGCCACCCCAGCAGAGCCTTGCAACAAGCCAGACGACCCCCACTCCATGAGGGCCTCCATTTTCCACATCCGGACTTCCCTCTCTTCAGAACTCCACCCAGCAGACCAGCCTATCACAGCCCAGGTCGCATGCAGTTCATCAATAAATGCTGGATTTAGAGGTGACTACAAGAGTATGCTACCCGCACGGCAGAGCCTGGCAAGCTACCCGTGTCGTATTTGATATGCCAGATACCAGTAACAATTATAGACCTCATTCCCATGACCTGATGGAATGGTTTGAGGCTTTATGTTCCTGGATCAAGCAGGTTCCCTTGGGCTCTACTTGCATGAGACAGGTCATATGGAGATGTTACTGGTGCCCGCTCGAAGCAAAACGATGATGAACGGGAAGACAGTGATACAGTGATACAGTGAACAATTACAAAAATGTTCATATTGGGTTTTGGCTATACAGTATTCCAGAACCCATCCCTCCACCAGTGCCCACTTCCCACCACCAATATCCCTGATTCCCTTCTCCCTCTCCTAGCCTGCCTCCGTGGCAGGCTCTTTATCTCTTCTCTCTCTCTCTCTCTCTCTCTCTCTCTCTCCTTCATCTCTCTCTTACATGTTGTGGATTATAATACATATAGTTGGAGGTTATCATATTAAATACAGGCAAAAAGATACCTCAAATAAGTTTTTACAAAAGGAAAAAAGAAGTCTCACAGTTAATTACCTATGAGCTGCTCTATATTCCCTTGAGCAACTTCGCTTTGTGTACCTGTCATCCCAGGATGTCCACTGGTCACGAATCAATGGGCAATTCTTATAGGAATCATTTTTTTTTAATTTCCACCTTTTAAAAATTTTTTTATTTTTACAATTACAAAGATGTACAATTAAAAAGTTCATATTTGGGTTTTGGTCATACAGTGTTCCAGCACCCCTCCCGCCACCAGTGCCCATCTCCCACCACCAACGTCCCTGGTTCCCTCCCCCCCCCCAGCCCTCCTCCATGGCAGGTTCTTTATTTCTTTCCATTGCTCTCTCTTTCTCTTTTCCTTTCCCCTCCAAACTATGGATTACAGAACATACATTAAAGGGTTGTCATGTGTATCCTTTTGCCTCTATTTAATGCTCAGTTCTAGGTTGGCATTAGTACCCTCGACAATTGTTAGCACACTGTTCCATTTTCTGTCTTACCTAGCCTCTGACTCCCACACGTTTGTGATAATTTCCACCTTTGACAAGACCTCCCGATATATGATTCACTTGACCTTGGATATTGGTATCATAATATGTACATATATATTTATGTTATGCAGATAAATGCAGTCATTCTGTATCTGTCTCTCTCCTTCTGGCTAATTTCGCTCAACATAATCTTCTCCATGTCCATCCATTTATAGGCAAATTTTATAACTTCATTTTTCCTAACAGCTGCATAGTATTCCATTGTGTAGATGTACCAAAGCTTTTTATCCAGTCATCGATTTTCGGGCACTCTGGTTGCTTCCAGATTCTGGCTATTGTGAATAATGCTGCTATAAACATAAAAGTAGGGATGGTGTTTCTGCTGCGTATTTTTGGTTTTCCAGAGTAGATTCCCAGGAGTGGTATGACTGGGTCAAATGGGAGTTCAATTTCTAGTCTTTGGAGGAATGTCCATATTTTTTTTCCAGAAAGGCTGTACCAGCCGGCAATAGGAATCATTTTTAATATCTCAGGGCATCTAAGCTGTTCTTCTAAGAAGACATAAATCATATCCCCCAACTACAAGTTCATTATGGAGATGCTACTAGGAGACTTATCCCATAAAGGATAAGTGATTTCCCTACTGCTAAAACTGTTTCTAAAAAGGGCTTGACCTGCCAGCCTTAAGGTGAACATCCTTGTCCAAAGTCACCTGGGTGTTACAACAGTATGAATGAAGCCCAATCATGAACAGACTTGTAAGTGTATCTCACAGTGCTTTAATTAAAACACGTGCTATCAGACACAGACGGTCATTACCAAATAAATAACACCAAGCGCCTCTCCCCTTAACCAAACTTAGGTGCCCATTACCCAAGACCTACTAAGAACAGCCAAGAAAGTCCAAGGGCTTCATCCTGGATTGATTTTTCTCTCTATTTAGTCTTTCTCAAAGAGATTCCAAAGTCCTCCCCAAGAGAAGTCATGCATGCTAATCTCTGCCTTAATAACCATCTGCTTCCCAGGACCCCAAACTATTATACCCAGGTGAACAGTATTTCCTTAATAATCTTCTCTCACTCGGATAACATCCTGGGATATGGAAATATGGTAAAAACAAAAAAAGCACAAAGAGAAGCCTGGTGAGGTCAAGCCAGCAGCCTGTTAGCAGAACAGCTCTTCCACCTGCCTTACACTCAGTGCTCTGCCCTTTAAGACACAGGAATGTACAGGAATAACATCACGATTTTCATTTATGGTTAAGGTGCCCATGCCAACTCTCAGCTAGTGCCAGGGACTCTTGAATGAAAATCTAATGTCGTGGGAACAAAAGAGCTGGAGAGGCTAATCTGCCATCAGCACCCTTTCTGGCTGTAATTCCTAGGTAAAGTACCATCTCTTCCCTCCCTACTCTTCTATTCTCTGAGGTCCAGTCTCATTCTTGGCTCATTGACAACCACAAGAAGACTGGCTGGGCAGCATGACACCAGCAATGGACCCTGCCACACTTCCTAGCATCTGCCTATTTATGATAAATAGGTTCTTCCTTGGGAACAGAGAAAGAAAAAAAATGAGTATACCAAACACTAGGCATAGAAAAAGCCAGAGATGATAACATCCTGCGCGTAGGTAACTTGCTATATTGCTGGATAAAATTCATTACTTTTCTGCCCACAGCTCAATTTTCCTTATTCCAGTGGTAAGAAAGCAAAATACCTACTGTCAGTGCTGATTTGGAAAACTGTATCACGTTATTTCATACGAATAAAAACACTGCTCCTTCATAAGGTAACAACAGCTAAATTCCAAGTCATGCTTAATACAATGAATTTATTTTAAGTGGTTGCCAATTTGAATTCCTCTAACCATTTTAGACAAAGTAAACCAGATCTAGCATTCTGCCCAAGGCTGGAGCAGTCCAAGGACAGAGATCCTTAATGAAGAAGGGGAATATGCAAAGGCTTTCGGAAGGGAGAGGGCAAAACTAATTAATACATTACAGATGAGAACCATGGGATTTCATAAATTCTAAAGCACCTGACTGTTAGCTGACCATGCTAGGGGCAGAAGCAGTGATGGGTCAGGGAAGGGCAGGTCACATTTCTAAAAGAATTCAAGCTGATTCACAGAAATAAGTTAAAGAGTTTGGTTTCTGTGGGCTCTCTAATAGATTCTTCATTAATTTCTCTAAAAAAGGAGCAAATTTAAGTAATGCCACCGTGCTGTATCTACTGTGTTTCCATTCCCTTGGTGCTGCCTTTCTGAGCTCTGGAATTTGGTTAACCTACATGAAGAGCAAATGGGGCTTGAGGATGGATTGGTGGCTTTCAGCTCACCACATGGGCAGTAGCACACAAGTGTGCAGATAAATCAGAGTTGCTGAACCTCTAATCCTGGGGTGTAACTCCATGGGGTCTAAGAGCAGACCCAAAATATGGTCATTTTTATCAACAGCTAAGCACTGCCTGTTGCTGCTTCTACAAAGCACCAGGGCTGCAGAGAAAGGGGTGGAAATGTCTCCCAGAGAAGCAAAGGAGACCACAGTAAATGTTAAGGAGGCGCAGGGTGGGTGGAGAGGGGAGGAGAAACTATTTTCTCAATAAGAGACCCTGACAGGGAGTCAGAGAGATAGTACAGTGTGGCGCATTTGCCTTGCATGCGCCCAACTCGGGTTTAATCCCTGGTACCACACAGGGTCACCTGAGCATTGCCAGAAGTGGTCCCTGAGTACAGAGTCAGGAGTAGCCCTTGAGTACCATGGAGTATCACTTGATCACTTGATTACTTGACATCCCGTTATTCATCAATTTGCTCGAGCAGGCACCAGTAACATTTCCATTTGACCCTATCACATGCCAGTATAGCCCAATAGCATCTGCTTGCTTCAGGAATACAAAGAGCCTCAAATTGTTCGTTCAGGGTCTTGATGAAGAAGTCTGACCATCTTGTAAGTGGGCGGCCATGTGATCTTTTGATATCCCGTGGGATCCAGTCGGTACCGGCTCTAGTACAGCGGTCGTCTCCAAATCGCATTACATGTCCAGCCCATCTGATTTCCGATGCCTTGGCAACCGAGACAGTGTCCCTGACTCTGGAACAGCAACAGAGGTCAGAACTCCGGATTCCTTCTCTCACTTGAGTGAGGCGTGATATTCCAAGCATAGCTCTTTTGATTCCTCTTTGGGAGACCCAAGTAGCATTCTCAGCCTGCTTTCATAGGGCCCAGGTCTCTGAGGCGTATGTTAATGCAGGGAGAACTGTGGAGTCGAAGAGATGTGCCCGAGCCTGAGGTTTTTTGTCTTTTTAGCTATTTCTTCAAAGTTTTTGAAGGCATTCCATGCTGCTTTCCTCCTCAGTTTCAAGCTGCCAGATGCATATTCAATATGCCAAAACCAGTAATAAAAATGTTTATCTTCCTGACCATGGAATAGAGCCTCAAAATAAAACAGACAAGAACCTGATGGGGAGAAGGGAACCGAAAGTGGCGCCTGTGTACAAGAGCTCATTAAATGAGGAGGTTAAATAGTGCCCGGGGCTGGTACAATAGTACAGCAGTGGGGAGGGCATTTGCCTTGCACGTGGCTGACCTGGGTTTGATTCCTGGCATCACATACGATTCCCTGAGCACTACCAGGAATAATTCCTGAGTGCAGAGCCAGGAGTAACCCCTGAGCATCGCCATGTGGTGATCCATAAAAGTAAAACAAATAAACAAAAGTGCCTAAATAAATAAATAAAGGTGCCAAATAAATAAATAAAAGTGCTGCAAGGGCAGTGCGGGCGAGGTCGCAGCACTTTGGGGCGGGGCGTTGGGAGGAGCAGCCCATGGTGGCAAAGCTGCTTCTTCTCAAGAGTGAGTGGACAGCTGGTTAGCGGGTGCGAGAAAAAGAAAATTAAGAAAATGTGTTTTCTCTCTAAGGAAATTGAGTGGGTGACCAGGCAATGCATTGGAGTGGAAAATAAATCAGAAAAAACTGGTGGGTAAAGTCACAAAAATCAAAGAAAACTGACCCATCCTCTCCTCTGGTCTCCCGCTACAAATCGACACAGAGAATAGGAAGCAAACAGTAAGTGGTACAAAGTAATTCCGTTGCTTTGCTAAGTTCTTTAAGTTTTAATAACAGCAGAATGATTTCTTTTTAAAATATGGATTTCATCTTGCCTCTGTGCCTTTAAGGGAGCATAACTTATTTATACTTTTCTCTTTCCTCCTAATTTACTGGCTCCTTCCATCTCTGCCGCTCTCCCTTTCAACTAGAACAATGGGGTTTTGAAGATGGATCTGTAGGAACAGCGGCATCTTCTGTTCTCTCCATGACTCCTCATTATAAGGTTATTTTCTTGTGTTTTGAAATAGAAATGCTGCCTTTGATGCCACCGCTTAAGTTCTCTAGCTTATTCTTTTTCTGAAGCAAGGATCCCCTCCCCATGACACAGCTTTGTCACCTTGGCACAACATGGTAAATAAACGCTCTAAATAAATACTTTCTAATCTGCCTTCAGGTACAACTTTTCCCTTTTGCGAGCAAATAGGATAATTGGTCCACGAAGCAACCAACAGGAGGGGGCAGGAAAGAGGGTGCCTTGTGTTTGGTGGTTCTGATGCTGGGCTCCACAGCCATTTCCCAGTGAGCCTGGGGAGTTCGGGATCTGCACACACTACGGCTGGGTGTCTACAGCTGAGACCCAAGACAGTTATTCTCCCTGCGCACTTCTTCCTGGCTCTTATTCCAGCTTTTCCTAGCCATTTTGACCTGTTTCCATTGCTCCTTTCACCCGGCTGGGTGCTCCCTAGAGGCGCTCCCTTCCCTGAGTCTCAGGGAGTTCCCTGTCTTTCTTGGCTCCTCCTATCTGGTTGCTCTCATGCTACTGCTAACATGCGGAGCTACCAAGTGGCTGGTGGTGGCCTCTTGACATGCCAGGCGCTGCCCGCTAACAGGTGGGGGCAGGTGGGGACGGCAGGGGGTGTGGGAATGTCGCCATAGGAGGGAAGGGATGAGCTGGTGACAGTCGTTTGCATGAGTGACTTCATTAAAGGCCAGAACTCTGAGCTGGGCCTTGCCATTTGCCTCCGCTGAGAGCACGAGCCACTCGCCCTCTCCGCTTTCCAGGAGGCCCGCCTGAACTCCTCCGGGCTGTGAAGTCCAGTGTGTCTCTCTGGCTGACAGGCAGATGGAGGGTGGAGGCGGAGTGGAGGATAACCAAGAACAGGGAGCCTGGTGGCTGGGAGCACTGGAATCTCTGCACATCGGGAGCCACAGTCCAGACAGTCAGGTGCCAGGCCTCCTGGGGGCCAGGCTCTGTGCCCAATTCGGAGAAAGACCAAACTGACCTCACTCATGCTCTTATGGAGATAGTGCCCTTGTTGGAGCCATTAACATCAGCACCCCCACCTTGACCATCCCGATAGGACACACCATCCTGTACTACGGCTCAGCTCAAACCAAGCTCCCCTGCTGCTGCCCGCCAGTGACATCAGTCTCTGGGCCTGAGATCTGCCAAGTGCAACTTCTCTCCACCCCGCCTCCTATATGCCTCCCTTTCCTCCAGATCGAAATTCAGAATCACAAGAGGACATTCCTATTTGTCTGGAATATATTTTCCTGACTTCCGGGGACCCCACATCCCAGAAAAATCAGTAATGTTGCTTGTCCATCAGTTCCCCTGAGCCTGTACACATTTCCCCGAAATGGTAGTTGCGTTGAGTGAATGATGTACTTCACCCTGCGAGTGGACAGTGTAGCCGGGAAGGGGAGCTCAGTGGCAGATCAAAGGCATCCCATGCATGACTACCCCCCAATTCAATCCCCTATCCCCCAAAAGATAGAAGGCAAAGTTCAGTGTTCAGTACATACATGGGTATGTGCAACCAATTCCCATTCCTGTGAAAACATGTTCAGTAACCTGAAAAGCAGCGCCGTATTCACTAATCCACACAACCCTTTGTCTCTTCCCATCAGCCCTTAGCTGCCAGACCTGTTTGTCTCGAGGGATTTGACTGTTCTGAACATTTCAGTAAAGGCAACAAAACTTTGCCTGTGGCTTTCAGTCATAGATGCTCTCACTTTGTGTGACAGTTTTAAGATTTCCATATGTTGTCGCATGCATCAGCACCCACGTCTTCCTCTGACTGGTTAGTTAGTATCCATCATCAGAACATCCACTGAATCCCTGGTAGGGATAAACTATATCTTGCTGAGTCATATGCTGAATATTCATTTAGATGAATGTGTAGATCCATTCACAGATACTGAGTTATTTTCAATTTCCTGGATCCCGTAAATAATGCTGTTATAAAATTTCATAGCTAAATCACTGATGTTAGTATATCTTCATTTGTTTGGGGGTCACATGTGACTCTTATTTAGAGTTTACTACTCCTGGCTCAGATCTCAAAAGTTGCTCTTGGCAGTTCTAGGGGGACCATGCAATGCCAGGAATCAAACTCAGGTTTCCAGCAAAGTATGTGCTCCAGCCGATTGAGCTATCTCTCTGGCCATGTTTATGCTTTTGAGAAACTTCCAAAATATTTTCCAAAGTGACTGCATTAGTTTACAATCCTGCCAACAATTAACAGGAGATTCTAGTTTCTCTACATCTTCTTCAGCACTTGTTTTCAAAGTTTTTATTTTACTTTTAACAATTCTGATTGTTTTGAATTGCCTTCTCTCAATGATTTACAACGTTGGGCATTTTTTGTGTTTATCAAACATTCGTATTTTCTCTGGAAATGTATCTATTTAGATTACTTGCCCATTTTTTAAATCAGGTTGCATAAATTAAATCAAAACCATTTAAATGTCTATTGCTACAATACCTCATCAGAATTATACTTGGAAAATAGGTTTTCATTCTCTGTACTATTTCTTCATTTTCCTGGTCCTTTGAAGGAAGATTTACTCCCTTTAACTTTGGTTAAGTCCAATTGATTGATTGATTGATTGATTGACTGACACTTGTGGCTGTTTAGGGTTGCTGTACTTTGTGGTGTGGTATCTAATGCCTAATGCATCAATCGCAAATTTTATTCCAAAAAGATCAGTGTGAGCTCTTATATTGACCTTCACTGATGCTTTCTGAGTTCCTCTATAAAAGACTAAGGGTGCAAGCCATTCCTATATATTTTATTCTTATCCAGGTGGCCCAGATCCACAGTTGAAATGGTCTTGGCATTATTGATATCACAAGAGTTGATTGTGGATGTATTTATCTCTAGATTCCCAATTGTATGTCATAGATCTGTGTCCATCATTATGCCACGACCACCCCATTTTGATTACTTTAGCTTTGTAGTAACTTGCAAAGTCAGGACTGTGACTTTGTTCTTTTTTAAGAACAGTTTGGCTCCTCTGGGTTCATTGAATTTTCATGCGAATTTGAGAATCAGTTTGCTGCCTTCTACATAAATGCAGCTGGAATTTTACTGGAGATTGTATTGTGGCTTAATATGAAAATTATCTTTATTTTCACATTATTAAGCCATCTAATTCATGGCCATAGGATAACTATATTGCGTGTTCTTTGAATAGCTTTGGAATTTTCAGAGTAGATGCTTCATACTCCTTTTCTCATATCTATTCCTATTTTATTCCTTATGATAATATAAATTGTTTCAACTATTTTTGAATTATTCACTGATTGTGCATAGTAGTGCAGCTGATTTTAGAGATCTTGCATCTATTCTATTATTGATCTTCTTTATCATGTCTAATTCTTTTATGATTTTTTGTTTGTTTTTGGGTCACGCTCAGTGGTGCTCATAGCTTACTGCTAGTTCTGTCCTCAGGGATCGCCTCTCGCAGTGCCTGGGTGACCATCTGGGGTGACCATAAACTAGTCCAGCCTCATTTAAGGCAAACACCCTGCCTGCTGTACAATTTTTCCAGTCCCTTCTTTTGTAATTTCTTAGTATCATCTAAATAAACAAGCCTGCCCTTTGTAAATAAAGCTGTACTTATTCCTTTTGAACCCGGGTGTCAATGACTTCTTTATACTGTCTACTCATACAATCCAGAATGTCCAGACAGATTTGATTATTCAAGTGAGAATGCCTATCTTTACACTTGGGAAAGCATTCAGAGTATTGCTATTTTTCTACAAACTTACATTAACTGGGGATATTTCACAGCTATCCTTTTTCAGACTAAATAAATCACTTTTAATTTTAACAAGAAATGTAAGATTCTGTCCATTTTTATGTACCTATATTAAGATGATCCTGTAGCTTTAGCCTTTTACTTTATTAATATGGGAAAAATTACAATTACTGATTATCTTTTCATCTGATAAATTATTTGCATTCTTGGGATAAATTTACCTTGGTCATGGTAAAGCATTTTTACTATACTTGAAAAAGCATGATAAAGCATTTTTACTATGCTGCTGGATTAAATTTTCTATTATTTTCCTGGGATTTTTGTTTTTATGTTCTTATTTTTTGTTTCACTTATGTGATTTTTGTCTTTGGGTCACACTTGTCAGTACTTAGGGGATACTCTTGGCTCTGCGTTCAGGAATTATTCCTGGAGATGATCAGGGATAGATCATATGGGATGCCTGGGATGGAACCTGGATCAATGCCCTACTTGGTATATTATGCTCCAACACTGTTTTCATGTCCTTAAGGGGCTAAAAGTCTCTTTTCTTACTTGTTCTATCTTTACCTGGACTGGAAATCAGAATAATGGCATCAAAGAATTTATTGGAAAGTGATTACAGCTCTTTTACTTTATTTAAGAGTTTTAAAAGCATTTACTTGAAATCCTTTCTTAATTTTTTGGCATACAGCTATTATTTACTAATTCTTGTTTTCTGTAATTTCAATACAAATGACCTCTATTCTTGATGCAATACCTGATTTTTATAACTTGAACCTTCTATCTTTTTTGTTGTCTACAATGCTTTGCTGTTTGGGGTGACCATTTAAAATAAACTTTTTACTTCATTTTTATCTATTATTTCCCACTTAACTTAGTTACTATACAATGTGTTATTCCATTTCTCCAGCTTACTTGTATTGGATTTACACTTCTTTCTCCAGAATCTTTGGGTAAGAGAGCTTTCTTTATATTGTATGTAGGCATTTACTACAAAGGACCATCCAGGAAACACTCTGTTAGTGACGTGTTTAAAATCGATTGTATGTTTTTTATTTATTTTTTTTATTTGACATGCCAAATACCAGTAAAAATTATAGACCTCAATCCTATGACCTGATGGAATGGTTTGTGGCTCTTTATGTTCCTGGAGCAGGCAGATGCCCTTGGGCTATCTCGCATGTGACAGGATATTTTGAGATGTTACTGGTGCCCGCTCGAGTAATCGATGATCTACGGGAAGTCAAGTGATCAAGTTTTTATTTATTTGTTTTTATGTATTTATTTATTTACATATTTACCTACTTATTTATTTATCTGTTTGTTTATCTATTTATTTGTTTGTTTACTTATTTATTTTTTGGTTTTGGGGTCGCACCCAGCAATGTTCAGGGGTTACTCCTGGCTCTGCTCTCAGGAATTACTCCTGGCAGTGCTCATGTGGAATGCCAGGGATCAAACCCGGTCGGCCGCATGCAAGGCAAGCGCCCTACTTGCTGGACTATTGCTCTGGCCCTTGTATGTTATTTTCATCTCATTTGTCTTGAAGGGATTGAAGCAACAGAACATCAGGTAGGACACTTTGTTTTGTATGCTACCCACCCCCCAGTTCAATCCCAGGCATCCATGTGGTCCCCTGAGCACCACTAGGAGTGACCTCTGAGCACAGAGATAGGGGAAAGCCCTAGTGTTCCAAAAACAAACAAAAATCTTAAACTGTTTTCTATTTTTTTTAATTTCTTATCTCCTTGGTTATTTGGCAGTGTGACATTTAATTTCTATTTATTTATGAATCTCCAGTTTTTCTTTTGTGTTTGATCCGCTGTCACAAAACAATTTGTATAAAATGAACCTTAAATGATATTAAGGTTTTCTTCTAATAGTCTATGCTAAATAAATTCCAGGTGCATTTGAGAAAATAATTGTTTATTTTGCTCTTGTTAAGTAGAGAGTTCTATAGATATCTATTAGGTCAAGATTCTTATCCCATTTTTTTCATCTATTTTAGAGCATGACATATGTATATCTTTGGGTGCTACTTTTGATATGCATTCTCTTTGCATTTATTTCATTTCTAGTTTTCTACATTTGGGTACTCTGTTATGTTTATACTTGTCATAGCTCTCTGGTAACTAGCCTTTAATTATTGCAAAATGCTCTTTATAGTTAGATTTTGTTTCAAAAGTCCATTTTTTCCCATAATGGTACAGCCACTGCAATTTTCTCTTCATTACTATTTGAGATACCTTGCATCATTCTTGTAGTTTCAACCTGCCTTTGCCTTTGACTACAAAGTATGTCAATGATACACACATATAGTTAGGTTTTGTAAACTATTCAGCCTATTGATTAAATAACTAAGTCAATTTGAATTAAATGTCTTTACTGATAAGATAGGCCATCTACCATCTTTTACCTATGTATCTTATCTTTTATGTTCCTCTATTCCACTTTATTCACGGAGATCTGAATTATTGTCTAATTTCCTATTATTTCAGTCAAAGAGAAATATTTTTCCATATTTTATTTCCTTATGGGTGGTCTTCCTAGCAACACTACATTACATTGTGGTCACTCACAGTGATCCTCAGAAAACCTCGGTTATGTGGTGCTATCAACCCTGCAGTTCTGGAAACATTCGGGGTCACCCCAGAGGAGTTCAGGGCTTCCAGAAACACACTCACCTTTGTTCAGGACCAGGCAGTGCCTTGGATCGTACCTGGGCTTATATAACATGCAAAGCATAAGCACTAACCCCTTTACTATCTCCCTATCCCTGATGGACACCTTGAGTACTTCTAGTAGGGAAGGTCTTTGGCAATGAGCCCTCTCAATTTTTTAATCATAAAATGTCTTATTTTAAACTTCATTTGTGAAGGATAGTTTTGCTGGATATAGAACTAATAATCAACATAGTTTGTTTTCCTTAGTCTTGCTTCATTTTGTGGACTTTGAATCTCCCTATCTTTTTGGTTTCTATAGTCTCAGATATGTTTTGAAAAATAGAAAATTTTAATAACATAATGTGACTCTGGAAATAAAGTCCGTTTTTTTTCAAAGCTTGATGTCCCTACTGTTACTATTATTGCTCCTACTGTTTGTTGAATATTTGGGAATTATTTTGTTAAATTTGTGTTATTTGTCATAACCAGCCTCTGAAGGTCCTTTTTGTCAACTTACTCTGTAATTAATAAATAATATTTTGATAAGGTTTTTGAATCAGCACATGGTCCAACTCTTGTTGGATACATACCTCAATTGTTTTGGAGACAATTTATTTCCCCTTAGCCTTATCTAGGGCTCCTACTTCAATGTAAGAGATGCGATCAGTTCAGAAATTAAGGTCAGTGTAAGGGGGAGGATCAGGACTATTGAAGGCATATAAACACGGTGACATATGCATGCCCCCTTCTATATACCCAGAAATATATAAAAGGTTTCCAAAGACCCACTTAATATCTTGTTGCTCAGATTTTTCTGTTTCTACTATGTTAAGCTCAGATCTTTCTGTTTATATTATTAAGACCCCTTTCCCCCACCCCCAACTTGAATTTCAGCCTAAAGCAGCTACAGTGTTAAATGACTACCACTGGTAGTTCTGCACAAACACTCCAGGCTAAAGCTATTCACCTAGGGTGAGCTGAGTCTATAAGGTTAAATAAAGAAAGTTGTGAGAAATGGAAATTTTGATGATGCTTCCTAAGGGGTCAAACGATTCTTTAGACAGGCATCTAAACAGCTCCAAATATATTCTCCTGTGGGTGCTAAACAGCTTGTTTTCACAGCTGCTGTACTCTCAAGGCTGCAACTCGTTGAGAGTGAGGCATAGAGAGTTGGGCCACACGTGTTCGTGCTCAGGGCTTACAACTTGCCCTTTACTAAGGGCCATGTCTGGTGGCGGGTAGGGGTCCATTGCAGCAATACATATCAGGTTGGATGCATGCTTGGAAAGTGCCTAAACCCTTTACTTATATCTCTAGCTCCAAGACTGTTTTATTTGTTTGCTTTTTTGGGTCACACCCAGGGATGCTCAGGGGTTACTCCTGGCATGCACTCAGGAATTACTCCTGGTGGTGCTTGGGGAGACCATATGGGATGACGGAGATTGAACCTGGGTCAGCCATGTGCAAGGCAAATGCCCTACCTGCTGTACTGTCGCTCCAGCTACTGACTGTTGATTTTTGAGGCTACTATAAAGCAAAAGAAACAAGTGAGGAAACAGACAAGCTACACCCACAATGGTAATAGCTGAGAGTCACCAGTTTTTCTTGAATAAAACTGCCCAAACTGTTACAAGGTTCGCTTATTTTCCCATTCTGAAAATTTAGGTTTGATTATTTTTTTCAATGTATTCACTGCTTTAATGGAGGAAAGGTCCTTAGTTCACTGTTATGAAAATGCTTCTAGTTATAAATCTTATAACATGGTGAATCTCCTTAAAAACTAAAATCATCATAAAGTACCATTTTAAGTTCTCTTTTTATAACCATAAATACTGTTATACCTTTATATTCAATTTGATTTCTGTCTCTTAACCTCATTAAATCTAAGTGTAGAGAGAATGATCTGTATCTACTTTGGTTACCAAAATATCCTCAGCACTTTGTGTTGTACTATACATTGTGGGAATTCAATAATATTTGACGAATAAATACAAAACTCTCACGGGAGCACAGAAGTTGCATCTGTTGGTGGAAGGTTCTGAAAAGCTCTTCACTGAATACCTATTGCAATAGAAGTATATTATGGATAAAGGTCCAAAGCAATTATCTTGGAAACCATCATGCCAGCAAGCCGACTATGATCTTCCTTCTGGACAAGCCCAAACTACCACAAGTAAAGATGAAATGGGGCTCTATTCCCTTTGACCTTGTGCCCTGAAATAACTATATAAATTTTATAAAGTTTATAAAGTTCCTCTGATAGATCACCTAAAAATGATGACCACTGTTAAACTGCCTAAGGGATGTCTATTCTCCTAACCACCTGCTTTGTCGGTGGCCTGCATCGGGTCTGTGGTGTGAGTTAAGAGTTCCCTGCAGACAATGGTTCTGCAGAGAACTGACACAAGCCATCCAGGTGTAGCAGGTCTCGGTGTGGCATCACTTTCTGGGAACTCCCTCATCACTTATTCTGCCTTTCCCGGGCCTCTATTTTCCACACTATTATTCCTTGGTGCCGAATCATTGACTAGATTTTAGACGAGTGGCAAAGAAAACTTACAAAGAAGATTATGGCAAAGAATATCAATAGACTCATTATCCCTCTTGTTTAAAGCATAAAATATAAACTGGATCTGGGCAATCATCTGAGTTTCCCAATACCAAGGAGAGCAAATCAGACTGCTTATTAAACACAACCAACAATTCAGAACAGGTGTTCAAACAATGCCCATGCCAAAGAGTATACATTGAGTAAGAGCGGCACTGTTTCTGAGGACCAGACACAAAAGTAGTAGGATTGTGCATGGGTTGATGCCTTTGCGTGGATTACAATGGAAATGCAGCCACAAGGGTGAGACGAGCTCTAAGAATCCACAGTGACACTCGCTGGCAATGAAGGCATTTCTGGCCACAGGGAAATAGGGGAGCCTCACTTCATTCCACTTGCAAGAAAGTTATTTCCATCAGACACGTAAGAATTCCACTCAGCAACTCTGTAAATAACCTCAGTGTTGAAGAAAGCTCTTTTCCCCCTAGGTAACTTTTCATATTTGTATTGCTTATAATAAAGTCTGCATATTCAGCATTTCAAAATTAAGATGCTTATTTGTCATGGTGCAGTGTTGAAAGAATGAAAAGTAAAAGGAACAGAGAGGGGGAATGAAAAGTAAAAACTCAAATGTTTTGCAAATACGTACTTAGACTGTTTCTTCCACTACCTGGAAGAGAGGCCACTGCCCAATATAGCATTTCAGGGAGCAGAGAGCCACCTCATCCAGCCAGATTTGTACACGTCTCCCCTCTCACACACCCTTTATGAGTTCTACAAAACCACTCGATGCAGTGGTGACTCATATAATTCTACAGCCCACTGGTATGAAATAAATAGTATATAGTGTGACAAGGAAAAGACCATGTCCCTAAAAATCATTACAGGGCTCTGTGGCAATGGAGTCTTTAAAACATAAATTAGGCCTGACCCAAGTATGTCCCTATGATAATGTCAGTCCTGTCACACGTCTCATAGAAAGGTTACTGGAATTGGGAAGAAGCACTTTATTTCTCTTTCAAACTGTTTTTGTGGCACTGTTTAGACACATTTTAATTATATGTACTTAAGTATGATTTATGAGGTCATGCTAATCTAGTTGATTTTATCATTTGTCCTTAATTATATCTAAAACCAGAATGAGGTTATATTTGATGAATCTAATAGACAGGATTAAATGCAAATGGAAAAGTCTTTGAAAGCCTCAAGTAACCATATTAAAGGGCACCCGTAATTCTTATGTAAATAAGTTTTAAATTATTCAAACTGTTCCTCAAAATGTTTATAATGGATAAGAAATACATTTCCTTTAAGAATCCATGCTAACATTTAATTGGACTGAGACAAAGCAGATAATTTGTTGAAGAGTAATTCCTAGTTAGGTTCTTCAAAATAATTTTTATTTACAGAATAATTTGGGGAAGGGAGATAAATGACATGGTTGCTAAGGGAAACCCTACTCTCACTGGGAAAGAGGTCACCACAGGTTTTTTACAAAGAGAAAAAGAGAGATGGCTTTATTTCCTAATGTTTTTTTTTCCCTGCTCTTACAGTGAGAGAGAAAAAAAAAGTGGCAGAAACAAAAATTGCCTCTTCTGCTCCTTATTCACTCTGTGAATGAACCAGAAAGTCTCTGGGTAATGATGTTACAAAGATGCCCAAGTCTTATGACAACTTTTCTTAGCATTGTTTAAACTTCTGCTCCAGTGTGGTATTGTTTACTTCTCTGTTTGCGTTTGTCCTGCCCACACAGAATGTGCCTGAATTACAGTCAAGAGCTGCATTTTATATAGATTACCCAAGTATTCTGTGCATAGTTAAGCTCTCAAAAATGGATTGATATTAATCTTGTCTTGATCCATCCTATCTCTAAACGGGAAGGAGGGCTTTCTACAATTGGAGCAGAGATAGCCCTGGATCTCTCTACTGGTTCTTTCTTTGGAAGATGAATCTGAGCCAAACAGCCACTCTAAGACTCACAAATAGATCTCCCCAAAATAATAAGAGTTCTCGGAGGGTGACTTCTGTACTTTTTCTTGTTCAGGACTGCCCAATCCCCGAATTCTGGACACAGGATTTCGTGCATGCAAATACTCAAAAACCAAATGGCAACTAAACAGATCTCACTGTCCCAGCTTACAGTTGATGGAAGGGTGGACACAGGGCCAAAACAGGGAAGCATGCATACATGTACTTCAGAAATCTTTGCATTAGAAATTTACAAAATAAAATCAAAGAAGGTTAAATCCCAAGGGAGGTTAAATTTCAAAGATCCTTGATTTCAAAAAAGTAAGAGAATTTTTTGAGAGGACTCAGAAATAAGGGGTGTAGAAAATGAGAACAAAAATATGTAGATTAAAATAATTCCCTTATAAACATACAGCAATGCATGGGTAACAGGTATATAGACATCCTATTTTAATCCCAAGAGATGCCTCTAAAGTGAATGCAA
The DNA here is from genome assembly GCA_021461705.1 of Cryptotis parvus. Lineage (NCBI taxonomy): Eukaryota > Metazoa > Chordata > Mammalia > Eulipotyphla > Soricidae > Cryptotis > Cryptotis parvus. The sequence continues at coordinate 22,621 of JAJIBD010024284.1, read as the reverse complement.
GCCTGGGGTTATCACAAAACTAGACTTGATATTATAGTGAGAGTTTTCTTGCCTCTGTCCACAAAGAGCTTTTTAGAAACATGTTACATCTAACTTCTCTCTTAGGTTAGAGCCCAAACTTCAGATAAAGGAATGCCATGCTGAAGTCCAGCTTCTCCATATTTCTGCCCAGTGAGGAGGTAATCTTAGGGCTAAATCTAGTAAAGATTTGTCAGAAACATAGTAGATTCAATTCCTCATCTATGTCCAAACCTAGAGACATCTAACCGCTAAATTAGGACATCAGGGTAAATAGGAAAATGAATGAGCTCTCACTGGTACCATCTTTGTCACTCAACAGGACTCTGCTCTTGGATTTGGTCGATCTGAAGCCCATTTGGCCTAGGATTGCTTGAGACCACCGATGTCAACATCCACCACGGAGAATGACTTATGGAAAAGCTTAGTATTTATTATTCGCCCTCAGGTATTTTTTATTTTATTTTTTTAATTTTTTATTATACCACAGTGAAACATACAATTACAAAGGTGTTCATAATTGGTTCTTGGTAATACAGCATACCAGCACCCATCCCTCCACCAGTGCCCCATTTCCACCACCAATGTACCCCCCCCCTCCCGCCCACCCCCATGCTGCCTTAATAGCAGGTACCCCAGTTTCCTCTCTTTCTCTCTCTGTCTCTCTCTCTGTCTCTGCATCTCTCTCCCTCTTATTTTATACATTGTGGCTAGCCCTGCAGATATTTAGAGTTTATCACTTAAGTCTCTTTGTGTATATTCAATGGTGAGTTTTAATCTGCCATTACCATTTCCCACATTTAGTAAAACACTGGTATCTATTTATGTCCTATTAATGAATGCAGTCATTCTATATCTGTCCTTTTCCTTCTGACTAATTTCACTCAGCATGATAGTCTCCATGTCCATCCATTTGCAGGTAAATTTCATAATTTCATCTTTTCTGACAGCCGCATAGTATTCCATAGTGTAGATGAACCACAGTTTCTTTAGCCAGTCCTCTGTTCTCGGGCATTTAGGTTGTTTCCAGATTCTAGTTATAGTGAATAGCGCAGAGATGAATAAAGAAGTACAGATAGTGTTTCTGCTATGTGTTTTTCGGTCTCTCGGGTATATTCCCAGGAGTGCTATTGCTGGATCAAATGGGGAAAGCTAGTAAAGTTTGGCATTTTGGCTTTGTGGAACTACATTTAAATCTCGGTGCTTCTCCGCTGCACCTGAGTTCACATCTATGAACTGAACCCAGTCTCATTTGCCAAAAAGACCCACTGAGGCCACTAGTTGCACCCAAATCTGAAACATGAAACAAGCTGTAGATACACAAAATCCCTGCCCATTCTTGCTGCCAGGAAGGACAACAGAGGGTTGGTTGTCTGAAAGGAGGTGGCAGCCAACGAGGATCCCTACTATCTCCTATTCATTTCTCTGGGAGGTCAGCATGGGCAAAGCAAAACATCCGAGCCAGTGTGAAACATCTGAGCCAGTGAGAAATATCTGAGCCAGTGTCAAACATCCAAGCCAGTGTGAAACATGCTCCATCTACAAATATCAGATCAAAAGCGTTATCATAAGAAAAACACAGAACTGATCACTGCAGCTAAACATATCACTAAGTATAACAATGTATTTTATTATGATTTTAATTATAATATTATTGTATTAGTAGTCATCACAGAGGAGTGTGAAAAAATAGATATCTAACAATAAGGGTAAATAAAATTTAAAGGACCAATGCACACCTATTTTTCATATATATATATATATATGTCGGGCGCTCCACCGGGGTCCCGACAGTGCCGGGAAGCGAGTTCCCTTCTACCTCCGGCCGGCGAGGAATGGATGAACACTCAGGGATCCGATGAGGTTTTAAAAGACTTTACTTATCACAGGTTCAGGCATACAAATCAGCAAAAGGAAAAACCCGATGCTTAGGATTCCAGGCTAGAACCCCCAGCCACGTGTAGGCCAAGATGGCGACCACCACGTGTGAAACTTCCAAGGGGAATAAACGCTCACAAGGCGAAATCCCACCGGGAAGAAGAAGCCCGGGAGAGCGGGAACCGGCAAGTTTATACCTCCCGCAACTCAGACCTTCCTCCCATTGTTATGGAAAGCAGGGAGGGTCCAATGCCCTTAGGTAGTCCCTCCCTGCATCTCACCTAGGGCCTTTACTGTGCTAATGTTTTGAGCTGGAATGCCTTTGAAATGTAGAGAAGGGGATTTCTGAGATGGCATGTCACTGTACCAAAGATCAACACCAATGCCAGTTAAATATTTCTCCAAGCCTTCACAAGTCTCCTCTACTTCATTGTAGTTTTATATTTTATCAGGGAGCCATGCTTGTTTGTTTGGAAGCAAACAGCATTTCTCTCTGGTCTAATTACTTAGGTGTCCTTACGTGGCCAGGCTAATATGCTGGTAAGATCTAGCTAGTCCCACGATGATTGTGATAGCATGGGAGAATATTTATACCAGCTAGTACAGCATACATGGTCGGATAAACTGCCACATTTAGACTACCCCCTTATCTACGGAGTAATTTGCGGGAGGCAATCCAGAGCAGATGCAGCGGCCCTTAGGAGTCCTGCAACATATATATATATATATATATATATATATATATATATTCACATATAATATGCCATCTGTTCAGTTATATACACATATAATATATATATATATATATATATATATATTTGTTACATAACCAAATAAAGAATACACATGTATCTACCTAATCTGGAAATTCTAGTCATTTTTCAAGAATAAAAAGAGGCTTTCAGGGGCCAGAGCGCTAACACAGTGGTAGGGCATTTGCCTTGCATGCGGTTGACCTGGGTTAGATCCCCCGGCATTCCATATGGTCCCCCAAGCACCACCGGGTGTAATTCGTGAGAGAAGAGCCAGGAGTAACCCCTGAGCATTGCCAGGTGTGACCCAAAAAGCAAAAATAAATAAATAAATTAGTAAAAGGGAGGTTTTCAGTGGCAAAGTTCAGCCAAGGTGTAAGTACCATCCTGAACACTTAAAATTTTTAAATTTTCATTAAGTTCATTAAGTACATGATATTTCTAATTACTGGTTTTGGCATATTCAATATTCATCGGACAGCTTGCCACACTCCGCCGTGCAAGGTCGAGAAGTCAACATGATGGTCTAGCAGTCAACATGATGAACGACCTAAAACCTGAGCTGCACAGGAGGAAGAGAGGCGGCATGGAATGCCTTCAAAAGCATCGAAAAAATAGCTAAAAGGACAAAGAACCTCCGGCTCCGGGCACATCTCGTTGACTCCACTGTTCTCCCTGCATTAACATATGCCTCAGAGACCTGGGCCCTATGAAAGCAGGATGAGAATGCTATTCGGTCTCTCAAAGAGGAATCAAAAGAGCTATGCTTGGAATATCATGCCTCACTCAAGTGAAAGAAGGAATCTGGAGCTCCAAACTCGTTCCAGAGTTAGGGCGCTGTCTCGTTTGCCAAGGCATCGAAAATCAGATGGGCTAGACATGTAATGCGATTTTGAGATGACCATTGGACTAGAGCCATTACCAACTGGATCCCACGGGATGTCAAAAGATCACGTGGCATCCACCTATAATATGGTCAGACTTCTTCGTCAAGACCCTGAATGAACGGTTTGAGGTTCTTTGTATTCCTGAAGCAAGCAGATGTCATTGGTCTACACTGGCACAGGATAGGGTCCAATGAAAATGTTACTGGCGCCCGATCGAGCAAATCGATGAATAATGGGATGTCAAGTGATCAAGTGATCAATACATGACAAGGGTGTTTTCGGTCTAGTAGAGAGCATTCTAGAGATGACCACACCATGTTTTATAATGAAAACATAGATTTGAGGTTAAAGGCTTTCTGTAAATCAATGAGCGTGAGACTGGCGGCATCTTGTACTCCCTACAAACCTCGATGAGCTTGGTTACTGTGTGGATATGGTCGGTGTGCTGAATCCTTTCCGGAAGCCTGCTTGCTTGCATGGCTGTCCTTCATTACCAGAATACTAGATGAAGGACAATCATGCGAGCAAGCAGGCTTCCGGAAAGGATACAGCACAATCGACCATATCCACACAGTAACCAAGCTCATCGAGGTGTGTAGGGGAGTACAAGATGCCGCTCTGTCTCATGTTCATTGATTTACAGAAAACCTTTTGATTCTGTGGAGACTGAAGCAGTCATCGAAGCCCTAGCCAAACAGGGTGTCCAAACCCAATACATCAAGATCCTTCATGAGCTGTATTATGGATTCACCACCAGGATCTAACCATTCTACAAAGAAGTGATCATCAATGTGAAAAGAAGGGTTTGACAGGGTGATACCATTTCACCAAAACTCTTCAGCGCCACCCTCTAGAACATCATGCAACAATTAGAATGGGAAGGAATGGGAGTGAAGATAGATGGTCAGCAACTACACCACCTCCGCTTTGCTGATGAGATCGTTCTAATAACACCAAATATTAGCCAAGCGGCACAAATGCTGGCTGACTTCGATTGAGAATGTGGAAAGATAGGACTACAGCTGAATCTAAAGAAAACAATGTTTATGAAGAATGAACTAGTTCCAGAGGCCCCATTCACTCTCAATGGAACAAGAATCTATGAATGCAGCAGTTATGTGTACCTAGGTCGAAATCAACATGATGAAGGACCTAAAACCTGAGCTGCGCAGGAGGAAGAGAGCTGCATGGAATGCCTTCAAAGGCTCCGGGCACATCTCTTTGACTCCACCGTTCTCCCTGCATTAGCATACGCCTCAGAGATCTGGGCCCTAAGAAAGCAGGATGAGAATGCTATTCAGGTCTCCCAAAGAGGAATCGAAAGAGCTATGCTTGGAATATAACGCCTCACTCAAGTGAGAGAAGGAATCCGGAGTTCTGACCTCCGTTCGCTATTCCTCAATCAGGGACGCTGTCTCGTTTGCCAAGGCATCGAAAATCAGATGGGCTGGACATGTAATGCGATTTGGAGACAACCACTGGACTAGAGCCATTACCGACTGGATCCCACGGGATGTCAAAAGATCACGTGGCCGCCCACCTACAAGATGGTCAGACTTTCTTGTCAAGACCCTGAAGGAATGGTTTGAGTCTCTTCATATTCCTGAATCAACCAGATGCCATTGGGCTACATTGGCACGTGATAGGGTCCAATGGAAATGTTACTGGTGCCCGCTCGAGCAAGTCGATGAATAACGAGATTCAAGTGATCAAGTGAAGTGATCAATTCTTGCATAAGATGAATCAAAATGACTGAGTCTTAACAAGAGAGGAAGAGAATGTCATTGCTACAGAGGAAAGAAGAGAAATGGCTTTAGCCAAGAGATCAGGCTAGTCTCCCCCAACTGCACATTCCCGATGAACTCAGAGTAGCAGAGAAGCTGAGAGGGTGGGCCATAGAGGGCCAAGGGATTTCCTTCCTTTTATTAGTTGGTTTTTTCTTCCTGAGAGAATAAAGGGAGATGGGAACTTACTGAACACTGACATCAGGAATTGTCACAAACTTTACATACACAAGCACTTTTCATTATCACAACAATCCAATAAAATGAGCGATCACAAAGGTCAGGAAACTTTGGTCCTTGAGTCTAACTATCTGCCTATATTATTAAGACCTCTGGGCTTGGGAGAGCTATTAAGTCTTAAATGGTTACAGACAGAATGGTTATGTTAGTATCTGTACATCACCCTCCCTGACCCCTCTTCTGCAAAGTCTAGCATATTTATTATCTGGTCCTCCAGAGAAGAGTTTGGCAAACACTGTGCTTTATCTTCCTCTTCCTCTGCAGGTGAGAAGATTAAGACTGACAATTTTCTCCTTCTTCCATACATCAGGATGAGAATTTGAAGGGGCTGTCACACCCAGCTATGCTCAGGACTTACTCCTGGCTCTCTGCGTAAGGTCCCTTCCTGGCAGGGCTTGGGGGACCATGTGGTGCTGGGGCTCAAACCTGGACTGGCCATGTGCACAAGTGCCCTACCTGCTCTATCATCTCATTGGCCCCTAAGAAGCATGTTATGGGTAACTCACCAACTTACCTATCTGAGCCAGTGAATACTCCAATTAAGCAGTAACAGAGTAGTTGTTAAACAATGAGCACAGTTTGTGTCCTGTCAACCAGTATCCCCCATGAGCTAATAGTTTCTATTCCTGTGCATCCCTAAGTTCTTAAAGATGCTATGATTATCCTTCAAGGTTTAGTAGGTTCAAAATATAGAAGAATCCAATAGCCAGGGACCCCTTTGAGTGGAGAGGGAGAACTTCTAAAGAACTGTACTTCCAACCTATACCCTAGTTGGTCACTGAAGCCATTTCAGAGGGGTGAGAAGGATCAGAATAAGGATTTATGGCCTCCCAGCAACAAGGCAGGCACCATGACCACTGCTTTATACCAGAAAAAAATGGTGCTATGAGTAACAAGCCATTCAGCCCAACCAGCTGATTCCCGAGGTACATCTCAGGGACATGTCTGTCAAGTGAAGGTGAGTAGACAAAAGTGGGGTTAGTACACAGAAGTGAGAAGAGGAGAGCAAGATTCTCCTCTCCGAAGACAGAGGCAGAATCAATCAGGCTGATTTTGTTTGTTAGACAACATGAAACATCCCCCTGCCTTGTTTTGGGCACATGGTGGGTTTTGTATATGCTAAGTCCACTAAAGGTCATACTTTGATTAATTCCATCCTATTAAACACCTCCCAGGAAGATCACAATGTTCTGATAACATCCTAAGCTCTTCATAAAGTTCTGGTATGTATTTGAGGATGAAATAGTATAGAAACAGGAATGAGTCCAAGTTGAAATTCCCTTCTGTCTGGCATATACTGAAGCTAACAAAACACTAGTCTCCTCTGTAACGATGGTCTATTTCCCAGACACAGCAGCCGGATGCCAACTTTCAGCAACAAGATAAGGTGATGCTTTGATTTGTAGCAATCCTAACTGCTCTGGTGGGAGCTTTTGTCTGAACTACACTTTACAGAAAGGAAAAAGGGACAGCAAAGAATAATCAAGACTTATTTTAACCTATTTTTTATGTTTTATTTTCCTTTGGAAAAATAAAAATTAAAAAGAGAGAAAAGTAGATCAATAAAATGCTGTAAGCTGAAAATTATTGATTCTTCTCCAACACTTCACTTGGCATCAAAAGAAATTTATGGCGGAGTAAAAAAAATTTAAAAATATAAGACGAGTGTGAAATTCCTAACTGGTTGAGGGAAATTAAAGTTCTATATATTTTCTTACAAAGAAAATGCAATATTTTGGCAGGAGAAGCTGAAAGTCGGTTTTTCTTTGTTGGAGTCACCCTCTCTCTATTTGTGGCCTCTGAGTGCCTGCCTTACTAGTGCTTGGGACTTCTTGTGTCTGCCAGAATGACAACTCAAAAGGGAACAAAGATTAGATGTGGAGAAACAAAGAACATAACAGAATGTGCCCCACACAACAGAATCTTTTATTTAAGTTATTTTTCTTGCGGTGGGGGATCAAATTTGGCTGAGCTCAGGGCTTTCTGCTGGCTCTGTGCTCAGGGATCTCTCCTGGCAATCAATACTTAGGGATCATATGTGGTGCTAGGAATCAACCCAGATCAGCCTTTTGCAAGGCAAGTACCTGTACTATGTCTCTGAAACCTTTCAACAAAGCCTGAAACAAACTGAATATTTTCTTGCCTGAAATGGCCTTCAGGTGGCCTTATGAGAACAATTTTCATCGCACTGGCCTACTTGCCCTCTTTTGGATAACTGACACCACTCGCAGTAACAGAAAGAGCAGAGTGCTACAGAAGCCAGGTCCCTTCAAGAGAGCCTTTTGCAGGTGGTTCTAGAAGAAGCAAATGCCAACTCTCATGTGTTATCTCTACATTCCTCCTGGATGTCACCATCAAGGAAGGTGACAGAGCACATTTTAGTCATCTCCTTTGGGGCTGTTAGAACAGCTAAGGGTCTGGGAGGCAAGAAAGTCCTTCGTCTGAGCAGTGCTTGGGGCATGCATACAGTTGACCAAATTTCAGAACTTTCTATGAAACCTGCAGTTTCTATGGCTTGGCTGCTACAGTCACAGTTCCTCTCAAAGCTATTTCAGGTGCTTTGGTTTGGCTGATGCTTACAAGCTCAGCCAACCTCTTTACAAAAATTTCTTGCCCGAATGACCAGCAGGGAGAGATCCAGAAACATGGCTGTTTGCTGAGTTGTGGAAACCCCAGTAGCCTTCAGGCCCCGTGTGTTCTTTCCCATTATCTTTTGACACTGCTCTAGAGAGGGGAGATTGACTTGTAAAAGGCTGTACATAAGGTGCAATGCAATGAGTGAGCTTGGGGCACACCCATGAAATCATCACTACAAAAGCCGTTTACACACTGACATCTGAAGTCCCTCCGCTCTGACTATATCATCATCACAACCATTATCATCATCAGCATCATCACAACCTTCATCATCATCACCACTCTCTCTCTGTATTAAGAACCTTTAACAACTTAATGTAAGACCTATTGACTTAGCAATTTAAAAAATTTTATACTCTAGTAATAAAAAGTCCACAGAGCATTTTAATTTTTTTCTATTGCCTACAAAACTCATACATATTATTGAGGAAAAGAGGAAACTTACTGGAGTTGAAGCCCATGCTATTCAGTGGCAATACACCACTCAATCTAAAAAAAAAACTCCATGGGTTTTTTGGGTTCGTACAAGCACATGGGTTTGTACACTGATGTGAAGGTGAGGAATGTATGAGCGTGCATGCACGTGTCTTGCCGCACACACACAAACACACACTTTTAGGGACAGACTTTTGCCTTCCACCTTATTTAGAAAGTGCCCTATAGCCTGACTCCAGCACCTTGTGGCAGCTGGTGAATCAGAGCTCCCCTGGGACCCCTCCATCTCTTTCTCTGGAGAATGACTGTCAGGCTGGTCCCATCTGCTCCCACTGATTTCCAAGCACTGTGGATCTGGGCTTAACAGAGGGGCTGCAAATGCCTGAGAACACTTTTCCTGACTAATATGCTCATTTCCTTTCTTGGCACACTCCCCCACCCTCCTCTCTCACATTTCCTTCAATAAAATGTTTCATAAGGACTTTATTTTCCCACCATGCAATCCAGCAACCTACTTTCAATCTGCACCCATACTCTGCTATCCTCCCTCCCAGGGGAAGCTAAATCCACCACCTGAACATAGAAGTTAGCTCAAGAGACTTCTGAGCCTGCACTTGTTCCCTCTGACCTCGGTGTCACTAACCTCACTCCCCAAGAGTTCCAGTTCTCAAAAACTCTCCAAAGAGTGGGAGCTGGGGGACCGGAGCAACAACACAGTAGGTAGGGTGTTTGCCTTGCATGCAGCAGACCATGCAGTTTTTGATCCCTGACATCCCATATGGTCACCCAAGGACCACCAGGATTAATTTCTGAGTGCAGGGCCAGGACTAACCCCTGATCTTTGCAGGATGTGACTCAAAAAAGAAAAAAAATAGTATGATACTAATATCCAAGGCCAGGCAAAACATGGACCAAGAGGACTTGTCAGTGGTTGGAATCTACCACAAGTATGTGCAAGTCAGAGGTTAGGTAAGACAGAAAAGGGACCAGTGTCCTAATAATTATTGTAAATAATAACACCAGTCTAGAACTGAGCATTGAACATAGGTAAAAAGAATACACATGATAACCCCTAAATGTATGTATTGCAAGTCACAATGTGTGAGAGAAGGGAGAGACAGAGAGAGACAGATAGAGAGAGAGAGGCAGAGAGAGGGGAGAGAGGCAGAGAGAGACAGAGGGAAGAGGAAAAGTGCCTGCTGGGGAAGGGAATCTGGGGATATTGGTGGTGGGAAATGGGCACTGGTGAAGGGATGGGTGCTGGAACACTGTATGACTGAAACTCAGTCATGAACAGCTTTGTAATTGTATATCTCATGGTGGTGTAATAAAATTTTTTTTTAAAAAGGAGGAGAAAAGTGGCAGCTGGTACCATCCTAACTTCTTTTCTTCCAAAACTTTTTTAGACTGAGTCTATTTGATTCTCAAGAGTCAATACATACGTCTCTAACTCTCGCCAGTGTCACCCACTCACGTTCCATTTCCAGTTCTCACGGCAGGTTTGGGCATGGGTTTTATTCCTCATCACACTTTTGCATGCAGCTGCCAGCTCTTTCCAGCCAGGTTTCCATCTTACCTCACTGGCCACTGTTCCTTTGTGCTCCGACTTCCTGTATCTCTTATGAGTTTCAAAGATACTGGCACCTCTCCTCTATTCTCCCTCTGTTGCAGGACACCTAAAAGCCTCATCTGCCCTGGATTGCCTCCTGCAGATCACTTTGTAGATAGGGGGGTAGTTTAAATGTGGCAGTTTATCTGACCATGTATTCTGTACTGGCAGGTATAAATATTCTCTCATGCTACCACTATCATCGTGGAACTAGCTAGATCTTACCAGCATATTTGTCTGGCCACGTTGGATCTCTAGTAATTAGCCCAGAGAGAAAGGCTGTTTGCCTCCAAGCAAGCAAGCATGGCTCCCTGATAACTCAAAGGCAACTAAAATACAAAACTACCGTGAAGTAGATGAGACTCTTATGAAGGCTTGGAGAAATATTTAACTGGCATTAGTATAGTCTTTGGTACAGAGACATGCCATATCAGAAACCCACTTCTCTACCCTATAAAGGCATTTCTAGGCAGATCTTGGCTCAAGACATTAGGAGAGGTGTTGGGAGAAATTACCTGAGGGCATTTGACCCTCCCTGCTTCCCATAATAGTGGGAGGTCTGAGTTGCAGGGGTATAAAACTAGGCTGCTTCCTCTCTGGCTCTCTCTCTTTTTTTGGGCTCTCTTTTTGGGGCTTGCACTCTTCTTGGGAGTCTTGTCTTTGTCTCCTCTTTACAGGGCCTTAACATGTGGTGACCACCATCTTGGCCTACACGTGGCTGGGGTTTTAGTCGGGAATCCTAAGCACAGGGTTTTTTCTTTTGCTAATTCGTATGCCTGAACCTGTGATAAGTAAAGCCTTTTAAAACTGCATTGGATTCCTGAGTTTTCATCCATTCCCGCCAGCCGGAGGTAGAAGGTAACTTGTTTCCCAGCACTGTTGGGGACCCCGGTGGCATTCCTGACATCCCTCTTCTAGAGTCTCAGCAGCATCAACAAGTTCCAAAAACATGCTGCTACCCCCAGCTTCCCCAAGAGCTCCTAAACACCCCATTCTTTGATTCATGATTATTTGGGGGTCACACCCGGCAATGCTCAGGGGTTTCTCCTGGCTCTTTGCTCAGGAATTACTCCTGGTGGTGCTCAAGGAACCATATGGGATGCCGGGATCGAACCAGAGTCGGGCCACGTGCAAGGCAAATGCCCTCCCTGCTGTGCTATTGCTCCAGCTCCTGATTTTAAAAACAAATCTCTTAACCACCCTATCACTGCTTCTCCCTCTAACTTTTAGAGTTCAGTGAAGTCTTTGGTTGTTTTTGAAGCCACAACCAGTGATGCTCAAGGGTTACTCCTTGCTCTGCACTCAGAACTTACTTGGTGGTGCCCATATGAAATGCCGGAGATGGAATCAAGCTGGACCACTTGCAAGGCAAGCATCCTACCCACTGCACCATTGCTCTGGCTTCACTACTTCAGTAAATTCTTCACTGTTCTCCCAGTTCCTTGAGCCATAAGGGGCTTTGTCCTCATGCCCCTTTGCACGCTCTAAATTATGGGTTTGCACTGATAATTCAACCTTGAAGAAATGCCCACACTTTAACTAGGCCACATCCTTCACCACTACCGATGGAGAACAAGCACCATGTCCCAACTGATTACTACTAGAGCTTCCAAACTGCTTCTACTCTTGCCCTGCTACAGTCTGTCTTATTTTCTTTCCACATGACAATAAGAATTATCTTTATCAAGGAATCCTGTAATTACTCATTTCTTCCACTACAACTGTGACCCAAAGTTCCCAAATAATGCTTTCTAGGACTCTGTCTGATGTTTGTATTTCTCAAGCTTTATGACATAAAATCTCCATGTGTGCCTCAAATTTTTCTGTGCCTTTCTCACAACAGAAATAGCTCGCCTCAAACTTGCCTTAATCCGAGAAAATTCACTCTTTTTTTTCTCTACTCACTTATCTACCCTAATATATATCACTGTATCACTGTCTTCCCGTTGTTCATTGCTTTGCTGGAGCAGGCACCAGTAACATCTCCATAGGTCCTGTCACAAGCAAGTGTAGCCCAAAGGCATCTGCTTGCTCCAGGGACAGGGAGAGCCTCAAACCATTCTTCAGGTCATGGAATTGGGGTCCATAATTGTTACCAGCTTTTGGCATAACAAATAAATCGAGGGTAGCTTGCCAGGCTCTGTGGTGTAGGTGGTATACTCTCAGTAGAAGATTCTCATCTCGAGCATTTACTGATGAATTACATTTTCATTTGGATCACTATCTTCCCGTTCATCATCTATTTGCTAGAGCGGGCACCAAGAATATCTCCATATATCCTGTCTCATGCTAGTAGAACCCAAAGGCATCCGCTTGCTCCAGGAACATAAAGAGCCTCAAACCATTATATTAGGTCATAGGAATGACCTAATATAAATGTTACTGGTATTTGGCATATCAATTATGACACGAGCAGCTTGCCAGGCTTGCCGTGCGGGTGGCATACTCTTGTAGTCACCTCTAAATAAAGCATTTATTGATGAACTGCACGGCCAAAAGCAGTCACGTGAGCCGGACTGTGATAGGATGGTCTGCTGGGTGGAGTTGTGACGAGAGGGAAGTCCAGATGTGGAAAATGGCAGCCCCCATGGAGTAGGGAGGGTCATCTGGCTTGTTGTGAGGCTCTGCTGGGGTGGCAGGCCAGGGCTAGAATCCGCCATGCCTCCCGGGCGCCTCATGAGCGACTGGGCACAGGGAGAGCAAGTAGCAGCTCTGTCCCATGTCTGAGAGTTTCTGGTTCAGCATTCCTGGGCCGGATTGAAAAAGAAAAACTGCTGCAGTGTGGGTGTCGATGATCCGGGCTGTGATAGTCTGGTCTGCTGGGTGGAGTTGTGATGAGAGGGAAGTCCGGATGTGGAAAATGGCGGCCCCCATGGAGTAGGGGGTCATCTGGCTTGTTGTGAGGCTCTGCTGGGGTGGTACAAATATTGGTTACTGAGAAATGGTAAATACTACCCAAAGAGTACTAAATGGAGTCAGTGTAGAATGACTGCCCTTCCTTCCTTCCTTCCTTCCTTCCTTCCTTCCTTCCTTCCTTCCTTCCTTCCTTCCTTCCTTCCTTCTTTCCTTCCTTCCTTCCTTCCTTCCTATCTCCCCACCCTCCCTTTCTCCCCTCCCTCTCTCTCCTCCCTCCCTTCCTTCCTCACACCCAGCAATGCTCAGGGATTACTCCTGGCAGTGCTCAGGGGGACCATATAGGATGCCGGAGATCGAACCTGGCTTAGCCATGTGCAAGGCAAACCTCTCCCCACTGTGCGCTGTTGCTCCAGTTCCATGACTATTTTTCACTTCATAAAAGTAAGGAAGGAGTCTAGAGTGATAGTACAGCAGACAGGGTGTTTGCCTTGCAGACCCAGACTGAGAGAAGATGGCAAAAGCAATGGCCCCTTTATAGTGAGAGGAAAACAATGCTTTGTTTTAATCAAACAGTCGGATTCCCCTGGTCCACACCAGTTCTAAGTCGACTGCTAGGCGCCGGCCGAGGCGAGGCCCTATGGGAAAACACGCAGAATTGCTCCCAGTAGTGGGGTAGTAGAGCAGGATGCTACAGAGCTATCCCTGTTTTGCAGAAGCTCGAGAAGAGTGACCATAGAGCCTAAAGGCTGGAAGATACATAAAAGATGAAACTTCAGGAGCTGGAAGTGATCAAGTTTGGAAATAAGGATACGTTGGATGGGATAAAAGTAGATTAAAGAACACAGAAGGAAAGATTAGTGCACTTGAACACAGAGCTGTAGAAACAGTCTAGAAAGAAAATCTAGAGAGAAAAGACAGAGAGAGAGGACCTTGGTCAGCTCTGGGCAGCTTCCAGCATCCTCAGCCTGTCATGTAATTGGGTTCCCTGAAAAAAAAAAAAAGGGCAAAAGTAAGGAAGCTATTGGATCACATTTTTCTAAATTAGAGGAAAACTAAGTCTATAGAACCTGCAAGTTTTGTTCATGAACCTGAAATAATATCAGTATTTAAAAAATGTCAGAACAGCTAAGCAACACCAATGGTGATATCATAATCAAATTACTTAAAAATCAGTCATCAGGAAAAAAACAAAGCATCAGGGGTGGGAGAAGACTTAGTTACAAAAGGAAGATGGGGTGCGGGATGCAGTGATGGGATGACAGGGAGGGCGTTTGCCTTGCATGCAGCTGACCCGGGTTCGATGCCCAGCATCCCATATGGTCCCCCAAGCACTGCTGGGTGTAATTCCTGAGTGCAGAGCCAGGAGTAACCCCTGAGCATCGCCAGGTGTGACCCAAAAAGAAAAAGGAAAAAAAGGAAGACGGGGGACCAGAGTGATAGTACAGAAGTAGGGCGTTTGCTGCATGCTGAGTTGTGTGATAGGTTATTTAACATGACGTGTCCGAGCTGAGGATGAAGCTACCCATACAGTTAATGTTAACAATAAAGGCGGGACTAGTGTAACAAACAACAATGTAAGCTGACTCAGTGCCCTCACCTTCAACGAGCCAGGAAAATAGCTGAAAGTACTTGCCATAGTAATTTGGGAAGAAAAAGATATTAAGGGCATCCAGATAGGAAAAGAAGAAGCCAAGATAAGACTATTTACAGATGACATGATACTATTCTCAGAGAACCCCAAAGTCTCTATCAGAAAGCTCCAGAAATATATGTATATTAGAATGGCAGGTTACAAAATCAAAGCCCAAAAGTTCATGGTTTTCCTATATGAAATAATGAAGGAAAAGAAAGGGATATTTTTTAAAAAATCCCATTCATAACTGTGCCTTAGAAAATCAAGTATCAGGGTCGGAGCAATAGTACAGCAAGTTGGGCATTTGCCTTTTACACAGCTGACTTGGGTTCAATCTCGGCACCCCATATGATCCTCTGAGCACCACCAGGGGGAATTCATGAGTGCACAGCCAAGAGTAACCCCTGAATATCACTGTGTGTGACTCCAAGAGCCAAAAAAAAGAAAGAAAATCAAGTACCTTGGAATCAGCTTAACCAAGACCTGTACAAAGAAAACTACAAAATGCTATTTCAAGAAATAAGAGGACATGAGGAAATGGGGCACTTCCCCGCTCACAGACTGGGAGAATCAACATTGTCAAATGGCAATACTACCCAAAGCATTATGCAAATTGAACGTGGTCCCTAGAAGGATACCCATGAAATTTTTCAAAGAAATTGACCAACACTTCTGAAATTTGTATGGAACAATAAACCTCCACTGTTGCAGTACACTGCTGCCCAGAGCCTCTGCATTTAGCCTGGAGTTGCCTCCTGCAGGACATTTTGTAAATGGGACAGGAGAGTTTGAATGTGGCAGTTTATCTTACCATGTATTCTATGCTGGCTCGAATAAATATTTTCTCTTATGCTGCCACAATCATTGTGGGACTAACTAGATCTTACCATTATATCCACCTGGCCACATTGGATCTCTAAGTAATTAGACCAGAGAGAAATGCTGTTTGCCTCCAAGCAAGCAAGCAAGCATGGCTCTTAATAAGTCTAAAGGCTAATACGAAATAACTATGAAGTAAAGATGAGGCTTTTGTGAAGGCTTGAAGAAATTTATACCTATCCTTAAGATATTCATTGGTAAAGATAAATGCCCCTCTCCACACAACCCCTGCAGGGGTGCTTCCAAGATAGATCTTAGCAGGGCAGCATTAACATCTCAAAGGACCTATGTGAGGTCCTGGGAGAAATTACCTGAGGGGAATTGACTGACTGCTTTCCCTTGGAGTGGGCAGTCCTTGTTGCAGGGACATAAAACTGTAGCCTTCTTTCTTTCTCTCTCTCTTTTGCCCCTTTTGCCTTTCACTCTTTCTATTCTTCTCCTGCTGGGCCTTAACATGTGGTGGCTGCCATCTTGGCCTAGGATTATAAACCTAAGGCCCAGTTGGGAATCCTAAATCCAGGGTTTTCCTGTTACTGGATTGTGCACCAGACTGTAAGAGTAAAGCTTTTGAAACTCTTTTGTTAGTTAGTTAGTTTGTTTGTTTGTTTGTTTGTTTGTTTGGTCACACCCAGCAATGCTCAGGGGTTTCTCCTGGCTCTGCACTCAGGAATTACTCCTGGTGGTGCTCAGGGGACCATATGGGATGCCAGGGATCGAACCCAGGCCTGCATGGGCTGGCTGCGTGCAAGGCAAACGCCCTACCCTCCGGCCCCAAGCTTTTGAAACTTTGCTGGATTCTCACGTCTTTCTCAGTCCGGCCAGCCGCCAGTCCCCTGGGGCAGAAGGGGACCCCTAGACACTGCCCCCAGACTTTGCCAGGGTGACCAGCCACACCCCGACACTCCACAAATGCTAAAGCAATCCTTGAAAAAAGAAGATGGGAAGGTGGGATGGGGAATGTGATCTTCCCCAACTCAGAACAGTACTACAAAGCAGAAGTAATTAAAACAGCATGGTATTGGAATAAAGACAGACCCTCAGACCAATGGAATAGAATTAATATCATGACAGTCATCCTCAAATATATGGTCACTTAATTTTTAATAAGAGAGCAAGAAATATGAAATGGAGCAAGGAAAGCCTCTTTAACAAGTGGTGCTGGGAAAACTGAACAGCCACATGAAAAAAAAAGAACTCAGACCTATATCTAACCCCAAGCCCAAGAATCAGATCAAAATGGATTAAAGACTTTAATATCAGACCTGAAGCCATAAGGTACATAGAAGAAAATGTAGGCAAAATCCTCCACAACATTGAAGCTGAAGGAATCTTCAAATATGACACACTACTGACTAAGAAAGTGGAAATACAGATAAACAAATGGGACTACATGAAACTAAGAAGCTTCTGCACCTCAAAAGAAACAGTGGCCAAGATACAAAGACAGCCCAGAGAATGGGAAAGACTATTTACTCAAAACCTATTGGCTAACACACCTACTACGAGCCTTAGCCTCCAGCTGCATTGCACTTATATGGAGAGCTTGTTTCTGCCTTTGGGAATCTCTGTAGAAGACACAATGGGAGTTTGGGCAGAATTGGATTGATTTCATAATTTTATATGGCATATAGCATAAATATTTTATCATGAATCTTGCTTGTCCCCGCATGGGATACATGTAGATATCCCAAGAGTACTTGGCCTCCTTAGATCAACCATAATATAATCAATTCTCCTAGTTCAGAGACATGCCAGTGTACCTCCAGGCAAACTAATGTGTCTCTGACTCTAAAGGTAATGCCAAAGTGTATTATTCTGATGCATTTTTTGACCTTAGTGGGATCCAGAGTCTGGGATTTGCTAGCTAGATAGTCATGGTAAAAAGTATTAATGCCATTTCCTACAAATTACATTCTGAACTGCTTTCTGGTTCAGAGATGCAGTCCCTCCTCTATATCTGGTAGGAGATATTTTTTAATTTTTATTTTCTTTTTTATGTCACACCCGGCAATGCTCAGGGGGCTACTCCTGGCTCTGCACTCAGGAATTACTCCTGGTGTTGCTCCGGGGACCATACGGGATGCCGGGGATCGAACCCAGGCTGGCACAGGCCGCGCGCGTGCAAGGCAAACTACCCTACCCGCTGGGCTATCTCTCTGGCTCTCTGGTAGGAGATTTTTGCCTCTGGAAATCAACTCTGGCTTTTGTGAAGCTTGAGCCAAAAAGCCCATCTAAAGATCTACATTTCAAAAGGCCATTTACCTGGCTTCATCTCTAGATAGACCAACCCATGATGGGCTGGGTTAGAAGATTTTGGCGGGTTTCTATCTATAAAAAAAGCTAGGAGAAAGAAGAGGGCCCTTTTGCCATCTTGGCCTACATATGGACGGGGCCTAGCTGGGAACCCAGAGTCAGGGAATTTTCCTATTCTTTGATTTTATATCAGAACCTGTGATAGTAAAGTCTTTTAAAAGTGCGCCGGATTCCTGAGTTTTCATCCATTCCCGACAGTTTTGGAGGTAGAAGGGAACTTGTTTCCCAGTATTGTTGGGGACCCCAGTAGTCCCCAACAAACACCCATATGATAAAGGTCAATATCCAAGATATACAAGACACTGGTATAACTTTACCCAAAAAAAAAAAAAAAAAGGGATGGAGGCGACAGTCCAGCAGGTAGGGGGTTTGCCTTGCAGGCGGCCGGCCTGTGCCGGTTCGGGTTTGATCCCGGCATCCCATAAGGTCCCCTCGAGCACCGCCAGGAGTAATTCCTGAGTCAAAGCCAGGAGTAACCCCTTGTGCATCGCCGGGTGTGACCCAAAAAGCAAAACAAAAAAAAAAAATCCAACCCCCATCCAAAAATGGGGAGAAGAAATCAACAGAAACTTCCTCAAAGAAAAAATTCAAATGGCCGAAAGACATATGAAAAATGCTCTTTATCACTAATCATCAGGAACATACGACCAAAACTGGAACATGAACATCTTTGTAATTGTATATCCCACAGTCGTATAATAAAATATTAATAGATAGATAGATAGATAGATAGATAGATAGATAGATAGATAGATAGATAGATAGATAGATAGATAGATAGATAGATAGATAGATAGATAGATAGATAGATAGATAGATAGATAGATAGATAGATAAACAAACAACAATGAGACATCATCTTACACCACAGATGCTGGAACACATCCAAAAGAGCAAGGACAAGTAATGCTGGCATGGATGTAGTGAGAAAGGGACTATAATTCATTGTTTGTGGGAATGGTGACTGGTTCTCCAACGAACAAGCTTCCCCATTCCCACACATGTACCTTTACCCTGTGTGCCATTTGTTTGGAAGACATTATGGACATTCCTCCAAAAACTAGAAACTGAGCTCCTATTTGACCCAGCAATACCACTTTGGGAATATATCCTGGGGCAAAAAAAAAAAAAAACCAAAACACCATCTACAATTCTAGCTTCATTGTGGCACTATTCATAATAGCCAGAATATGGAAACATGTGCCAGAAAACAGACAACTGGATAACGAAATTATGATACATCTACACAATGGAATACTATGCTACTGTTAGAAAAAAATGAAGACTGTAGCAGTCATCGAAGCCCTAGCCAAACAGGGGTTCAAACCCAATACATCAAGATCCTTCATGAGCTGTATTACGAATTCACCACCAGAATCTAACCATTCTACAAAGAAGTGATCATCAATGTCAAAAGAGGGGTTCGGCAGGGTGATACCATTTCACCAAAACTCTTCAGCGCCACCCTCAAGAACATCATGAGACAATTAAAATGGGAAGGAATGGGAGTGAAGATAGATGGTCGGCAACTACACCACCTCTACTTCACTGATGACATCGTTCTAATAACACCAAACATTAGCAAAGCGGCACAAATGCTGACTGACTTTGACCGAGAATGTGGAAAGATAGGTCTACAGCTGAATCTCAACAAAACTATGTTCATAAAAAATGAACTAGTTTTAGAGCCCCCATTCACTCTCAATGGAACAAACATCTCTGAATGCAGCAGTTATGTGTACCTAGGTCAAGAAGTCAACATGATGAATGACCTAAAATCTGAGCTGCACAGGAGGAAGAGAGCGGCATGGAATGCCTTCAAAAGCATTGAAGAAATAGCTAAAGACAAAGAACCTCCGGCTCCAGGCACATCTCTTCAACTCCACTGTTCTCCCTGAATTAACATATGCCTCAGAGACCTGAGCCCTATGAAAGCAGGATGAGAATGCTATTCAGGTCTCCCAAAGAGGAATCAAAAGAGCTATGCTTGTAATATCACACCTCACTCAAGTGAAAGAAGGAATCCGGAGTTCCGACCTCCATTGCTGTTCTAGAGTCAGGGACGCTGTCTTGTTTGCCAAGGCATCGAATATCAGATGGGCTGGACATATAATGCAATTTTGAGGCCACTGGATAGGCTCTTGCCTTGCATGTAATGCAATTTTGAGACCACTGGACTAGAGCCATTACCAACTGGATCCCACGGGATGTCAAAAGATCACATGGCTGCCCACCTACAAGATGGTCAGACTTCTTCATCAAGACCCTGAATGAACGATTTGAGGCTCTTTGTATTCCTGAAGCAAGCAGATGCCATTGGGCTACACTGGCATGTGACAGGGTCAAATGGAAATGTTACTGCGCACGCTCCGAGAAAATTGATGAATAACGGGATCAACTGTCAAGTGATCAAGTATTCATGAAATTTGTGTATGAATGGATGGACCTGGAGACTATCATGCTTAGTGAAATTAGTCAGAAGAAAAAGGACAGATATATAGAATGCACTCATTTGTGGAATATAAAAACATAGTATGAGACTACCATCCAAGGGCAGGCAAAATGGGCCAGGAGACCATGTCCAGGATTGGAAGCTATCACAAAGGTTTGGGGAACAGAGGGTAGGCAAGATAGAGAAGGGACCGGTTTGATAATAACAGTTGGGAATAGTAATGCTGGACTAGAACTAAGCATGGAAAGTAGGTAAAGGAAAATACATGAAAACCCTTCAGTGTCTTGTTTTGCAAAACACAATATGCAAAAATGAGAATGTGAGAGAAATAGAGGAAAATTTACAGCCCTAGAGGCAGGTTGTGGGCAGTGGGTGGAAGGGAAACGGGGCACATTGGTGTTGGGAAATGTGACTTGGCCGAAAGTGATGGGAGTTGGAACACTGTATAACTGAAACCCAATCATGAACAGCTTTGTAATAGTATATTGCACGCTTTGCACGTTGATTCAATAAAAAACTAAAAGGAAAAGAAAAGGAATAAATGCATTGATTTAAAAAAGAGAGAGACATTGAGAGAAATGGGGGTGATATTTTTAAGAGGTGGGGCTTTGTAATCAACCAACTTTTTCCCTAGAAGCTGCTGACTGGGATGCTAAAAGCAGCTCAGTGCCAACAGACTCTTTAACCCCAAAGGGTCACCCTTGGGACTACACACCCTGGGGTGTGTGTGTGTATGTGTGTGTGTGTGTGTGTGTGTGTGTGTCTAGTGTTGGGGTCCAGCACAGAGATCCTTCAGCTAGTCGCTCACCCTTATATTCTGGGTCCAGGAGAGAGAATCTGAATCTGTTTTCCTGAAAAGGCCCGTGTTTCTGGGGGCAGAAAGATAGTACAATGGATAGGCTCTTGCCTTGCATGCAGCCTACCGACCTAGATTCTATACCTGGAACCACATAGGGTTTCCGAGTCCAACTAGAAGTGATCCCTGAGCACAGAGCCAGATGTGGTCCTAAAACACAAAAATTATCTTTTAAGGGGCTGGAGCGATAGTCCAGCAGGTAGGGCATTAGCCTTGCACATGGCCGGCCTATGCCGGCCCAGGTTCAATCCCCCGCATCCCATATGGCCCTGTGAGCACCGCCTGGAGTGATTCCTGAGTGCAGAGCCAGGGGTAACCCCTGAGAATTGCTGGGTGTGACCCAAAAAGCAAAAAAAAAAAAAATTATTATCTTTTAATTACTGTTCAGGGTGGTCAGAGATATAGTACTGTGGGTAGGGCATTTGCCTTCCACACAGCTGCCCCAGGTTCAATCCCCTGAGATTCCACATGGTCCCCTGAGCTCCAACAGAAGTGATCCCTGAGCACAGAGACAGGAGTAAGTCTTGAGCACTGCTGGGTGTGGTATAAAAACACAAAATTATTTTTTTTTAAACTTGAAAACACTGAAAAGAATTGTACTTCTCTCCCTCTCTCTCTCCCTTTCTCTTCCTCTCTTCCTCTTTCCTTCTCTCTCTTCCTCTCTCTCTCCCTCTCTCTCCTCTCTCTCTCTCCCTCTCCCTCTGTCTCTCCCTCTGTCTCCCTCTCTCTCTCTCCTTCTCTCTTTCTCTCTCTCCTTCTCTTTCCTTCTCTCTCTCTTCCTCTCTCTCTCCTCTCTGATGTATGGGTTTCCACATAGGAAGGTTCCTGTCTTGTCACTACCTAAGTTGATCCATCTCTTCAGCAAGGGTTGGCCAACAGAGGCTGGAACTGTGGCTCCAGTCAGCTCACGAGGTCCTCTTTTCTGCACACCACAGGCAGGAAAAACACCAGGAACTTGACTCAGCCCACAGCATCTTCCACAACTACCACTTCTGGAAGGGCTACACAGCTTCTGGTGGTGTATCCAAGTATCCAAGTCACTGGCAGCAAAGGGAATGTTGACGCCAATACACATACTGAGCAGTCTCACACCAGGTGGAGGGGTTCAGGCATCCCGGAAAGAGTAACAGCCCCACAGGCCGCAAATTGCACTGTGGGACCAATTTCAAGATTTTTTCCACTCTGTAAAACCTTCTATTTCTCGCCATCAGCTGCAGGGGAGACTCCTGTCTGACATCAAAAGAGATGAGTTGGGCTTTCACTGGGAAGGATTTCCCCCACCCACAATACAATGCAGTCAAGAGGCACGAAGGGGGGGTATTTTGGGGGCTCTTTTTTAGAATTTCCTCACATCCTTTGTGTGACCTGCAATGTTTCTGCCTTTACTCCTCC